>JAMALG010000139.1:0-43814 GCA_023628115.1 Naganishia sp. PT2105A-2 | reverse complement strand
GGGGGAGGCAAGTCAGCCCTTTCGCTTGCGGGCGTAGATAGTCGCGTGAAGCGTTGCTTTCGGTCGTGGAAGAGCTGCGCTGTGAAGAGCTGAGCGACCTTGTTGGGCACAGTGTTGGATGGGTAATCGGCCAAATCGGGTCCTGGTTCGTTGGAAGACGACGCGGTCGAACTGGATTGCCATCCCGAGACGTAAACGGTTTCGAGGTATTTGGCCATCTGGGTCAGTTGGACGGGATCCAGAGCACCGTAGGTGATGCTGCATCCTCCCCCCTCGCCTCGAGCCTTGCTCTCGAGGAGTGACCACATCTTCTTGGCTTGTACGTCGGAGGGGTATGAGATGGGCAAAGTGCCTCGCTTGTTGACGACATCTTCGGCGGTATAGGTCCGGGTAACTCGAGCGAATCGAGGGTGCTAGGGAGAAATGAATGAGAGACGAAGGATCTCGGGTAGAAATCGAGCATACCTTCCACCACTGCTTGACGGCAGCGACTTCGGCTTCGTATTGAGATTGTTCAGAAGACATGATGGTTGTATTGGGTGATAGAACATCCTAGCATACGCCTCCCAAAAAGGACCGGAACGGCCAAGGTTTATATATGAAGTGCCAGTGCATGTCGCCCGGAGTGTCACGAGTCATACCAGAGAGAACGAAAGCCAAGATCCACTCAGAATTTCGGGTCAGCCCAACTATTCTTTCGTGCGAGGGCACGGCAACTCCGGCCATTGCTTAGTGCCGGGAAAGAAGCGGGGTGATATCATCAGTCTCCAGATCCATTTTGGCTGGAACAGCGGAAGCAAAACGTCGGCCGGGTTGATAGTTTCCGTGCGTCCAGTCCCTTTCGCGGAGGAGAATCTCCGCCACACTGCACATGGTTCGGGCAATGGCATTCGCCACGCCGCGCATTCTACGAGTACATTGATCTCTACAAAATTGTTTTCACGATTTATTGTCTCACGTTGCAAAGCTGCTGCAAGTATTTGTACGACCGATAACATCGCTCAACTACCAGCATCTGTCAATCGGACGACGACAACATCAACGTATTACGCCCCGCTCATAGTATACAGCGATCCTCGCTCGCGACAATGCCATTATACATCTACATAGAGTCCGATGCTCTCTCGTGTTTCAAACGCTCACTAAACGTGTCATAATGTTGATGGGTATCGCTAGTGCTGTTGTCGATCATGCGTCAAGCTGGACGATCATTTTGGAATATCGCTAGGTGTGAGCAACGGGGTCATGGCTCCAGGACCGGACGGCGTCATCCCTGATGTCGGAGTGGCCAGTTGACTGCGATTGTGTTGCATGTGTGCTTTAATGAGATGCCCCGCGGCCAGGGCGGACATGAGACTGAGTTCGCCCGCCATGACGGAAGCACAGATGATTCGAGCTAGTCGCTGAGCATTCGCGCCCGGAGTGGTGGGATGTGCACCAGCGACGCCGAGCATCTCGAGCATGGCGTACTGCGGCCCAAGGATGGTACCTCCGCCAACGGTTCCGACCTCGATAGAAGGCATTGAGCAGGTCATTAGCAGATCCTGTCCACCGTTTGTTCTGCAGGGGATGTGGAACTCAGCATTGATTGTGAAGCAATTCAGCGTGACTTACGGTTCCATCAGGGTCATGCAGTTGGAGCTTTCCACGTTCTGCGCTGGATCCTGCCCACAAGCCAAGTATATCGCCTGAAAGAGATGGAGATCAGTTCCTGTAAGGCATCAAATAGGAGACATGAAACTCACAGTCAGAATATTGGCTGCATGGGCATTGAATCCACCAATGCTGCCTGCCATGGCGCTGCCGATGAGGTTCTTTTTGATATTCAGCTCAACCAGATCCGCCACCGTAGTCTTGAGCACGCTTTTCACGACAGAGCCGGGAATCACGGCTTCCGCCACAACGCTTTTGCCTCGTCCTTCTATCCAGTTGATCGCTGCTGACTTCTTGTCAGTGCAATAGTTGCCTGACAATGCCAAGATACGCATATTCGGGTATCGCTGATTGAGGGTTTCCAGAGCCTTTTCAGTGCCCTTGGAAATCATATTCATGCCCATGGCATCACCCGTCTGCGTGGCAAATCGAATGTAGAGAGTTCGACCCGCCATGGCACACTTGAGTCGCTGCAGTTTTGCGAATCGAGAAGTGGATTCAAAGGCAGCCTTGAGCACTGGGTAACCGTCCTCGTTGTCGATCCATCTCTTCGCCGCAGCAGCTTCGGATATGTTGGGGAACTCGAGTGCTGGGCCTCTGGTCATCGCATCCTGGGTCAAGACGGTCGTGACACCCCCTCCAGCATTGAGTGCCTTGCAACCTCGAGAGGTCGATGCGACCAGGGTGCCTTCCGTTGTCGCCATCGGAATGGGCAGAGGTTGGTCATCGATAGTCAACGGGCCGGCGATACCGAGGGGAATGGGCATGAAACCGACCACGTTCTCGCAGCAGGCACCGATAATGCGGCTGTAATCGTAGTTGGCCATAGGGAGTTCCGAGCTTTCCAGCGTTCGTGTGACCGAAGCTCGAGCTGACAGAGGAGTCGATTTAGCAGAGTTAATAGCATCGACAAGTGTGACTTACAAATGACGGCACGTCTGACACGGACTGCTCTTTCGAGATCTTTCAACCCCTTTTCAAGCCCGTAGCCAGGAATCTTATTCTTTTCCACAAGAAGAATGACTTCTTCATCATTTAACAGCGAAGCGCCGAGACCTCCGTTATAGATTTCCCAACACTCTTCCCAAGATCGTCGACCGAAGTGTGTCGGAGGCGAGACGAGTTCCGGAATGACTTGATCAGTATCGACGACGGAGGAAACAAATACAGGCACCTCGGCTGTAGGGGTAGCAGCCGTATCTGTCGGAGTGGCTTCGCCAGACAAGGGCTTCATTGCATGGCCGTTCGGGGTTGGTGAATTGCCTGCAGTCACCCCACTGACACCGCGAGCCGACTCGTCCAGAAGCTGGTGCGTGACAGGGTTGCTGTTCTTGACCTGGTCCACACGTTGCCTGCGGTAAGCTTCGATATCCTCTCCAGCGTTGCTTTGTCGAGTGTTTGAGAACCGCTCGAGCTGAATACCTCCGCTCCACCGACGTCGGTTACGCAAAGAATCCCTTTTGACTTCGGTTGTGTCCCACGCTCCGCCGGCTCCAACCAGTCGAGCCGCCGCCGCCGCAACGGCAACTGGGCCTGTGCTGCCTCCGGGCACCGAGTTGCTTGCGATGCCCTTCAATAGGTAACCGTTGAGCAGAATGCTAACGAACAAGGCAACGACGATCCACTTGCTAAGAACAGGATCTCCTACGAGAAGCGTCCATTCGGACATGAATCTGTCCAAGGAAGCCATCCGAGAATTGTTTCGGAGCACTTCTCCGGCAGTCTCGCCAAGGGAGCCAGCAGCGGAAGCGATAACGCTGGTGGATGGCACGGCCTGTACAGCCCATGTTCCTGCGGTAGCCAGCAGTTGTTCCAAAACGGGAGCGAGATAACTCCTTTCAATGAGTTGTGCGATTTCGCTGTGCGATTGAAGCGGTGTCGTGGGCTGTTCAATATGCCGTCTCACGGCAGTCTGTTCCGTGAGGGTAGTGCAGAGGTTCAAGAAGTGCAGCGACAGAAAGGCAATGATCAAAGCCAGTTTGAGGCGAGCCGTCGGGCTCTCCTGCTTGGCAATATCGGCAGCGTGTCCCATTCCAGCAGACTTTGAACCCTTGTGGCCGATAAGAGAAAGCTTGAGTTGAGACAGGAACGAAGCTTTCGCCATCTGATCATGTCTGGCGAGCAAGTCAGACGACGACAAGGCATCGTCCTCCTTGGAAGCGGTGGCGCGAAGATCGCTGTCCGAGGCCTTTGTCTTGGGCTGAAGCCTCTTCACAAGCCGGATCCGGTGGACTTCCACCATGACAGACAAGATAGCAGTGTAGAAGGTGAACAAACACAGGCAGTCCATGGCAAGAATTAAAGCGGCTTCATTGCGTATAAGTTAGCAGACTCAAACAGCTAGCAGCTGAAATTACTCACCCAAACGGCAGAACTCGCGCAAACCGCCAATCCCGAAAGCCGCACCAACGCACAGAACGGCAATCTCAATCGCGTAGTCTCGCACAATAGGCCATCCCACGTGCTCAACCGCGGAAAGCACGATGTATTTTGCACTGATCGGCGCCGCCCATCGGATCGACTTGCGCTTGGCTTCCGCAATCTCACGTTGAATTCGTGCATGAACAGCCAACCCTCTGTCGAGCGCGCTCAGGTCCAGGTTCGAGTTGATGAGGTGCGAGTTGCTGGGACTGTCGCTGACGAGATGTGCGTGTCCATGCGAGTTGATCGCGGAGCCGTTTGACTTGATTCCTGCAGATGCCGGGCTGGCGGCAAACGATGTTCCCTTGCTCAACCCTTTCTTCTCCAGCTCTCTCAAGGCGGCCAGGTCAACGTCAAAGTCGTCCAACCCGAGGGCAGCGACCTGCGCGGATGTCGTCTGCGACAAATCCGGAACAGGTGCGGGAGCAGGCGCGAGGACGGGTTTGATTTCCGGGTTCTGGAACACGGCGCGCGCGAGCAAGAATGGCTTGTCGAAACCGATCGTAATCACCAAGAAGGGCAAGGCTTCCGAAAGTTGAATCAAGTCGACCGGAACGTTCAAGAGGTATGCCGCAAAAAGCGCAAAAAGGAAGCCGAATATCGAGGAAATAAGGGTAGCGCTGGGCAACCAGAACGAGCTTCCCATCTTGCGCATGTTCAAGAAAAGTCGCACAAAGGTCAAGTGCATCAAGACGTAGCCGAGCATGACCACAAAGATGTCGGCACCATCGGCGTTCTTGGTCAGAATCCAGAAACGCGTTCCAAGCGCCCGAACGGCGTAGGCGAGCCATTTCACACTGCGGGCCGGGAAGCGGCCTCGACCGGACGCATTGGTAGCAGAAGACTGACCACGAGCCGTGGCAAAGACGTCCGACGTGGGATGCGACAGGATCGACAAGGCCGAATAGTAGGGCGTTCCTATCGCGGGATTGTAGCTAATTCCGGAGCCGGAGACGGGCACGAATGAAAGACCCTTGGCATAGCCGATTGCCTTGGATTCTTCCATGCTGACAAGATCGAACCGCTCGAGCTTGTTCAAGTATTCCCGTGCGAGATCCGACGGCTCGAAGAAGAGAGTGACGATCTTTTGGCTGACGGAAGATTCCGGTCGCACAGAGAGGCATGTAACGTCCGATGAGCGATAACAAACCTCCTGATACGTGACGGGTCGTGCGTTGATGTCGAAGGCAAGATCGTTCTTGATATGTCGCTCCCATTCCGCAACTGCCGCATCGACGTGCTCTCCTGACGTCTCCGACACATCCTTGACTGGCACGACATTCACCACGAATTGCTTGACGATCACCTCCTGGACGCTTCCCGATTCCAAGCCAGCCTCCTCCAGGTACTTTTGATAATCCTCCGCTCCGACGGCGCTCCATCCAGTAATATTCTTGCTTTCCAGACCCGCGGTCAATGTTGCAAGATGCGAAGCGACGTGATCGGGATTAGTGACATCCAGTCCGGCGAGGACATCCTGAGTGGCAAGACTCGGGCTGTGCTTCTTGGAAAATGCCGATTTTTGGGTGGCAGTGGCACGTTTTGCGGTGTCCGAGGATGCAGGGATGAAGTACGTCTGAACGCCAAGGAAGCCGTTTCCTGTTGATGTGGCGGGGAGGGTGAAGCTACGACTTACAAGGTCAGCTTGCGTACTGCACACGGCTTGAAGCCGACTTACATCTCGCTATCCTGAACAGCCTGAAGAAGTTGAAAGTATACCAAGGTCACGAGTACGAAAAAGAAGGTGATGGCCTCGATCGGCGACTGCGAGGGTAACCTCGATATTCGTCGGAGCAGACCTGCCAACATGATGAGTCCGATGTCGCTGGATACCGCCTGTTACAAGGAAAGTCGGTTGACGACTGGTCTCCGACGCAAGACAACGCCACCGAGGAGTGTACAAGGAATCTTGTAGAACTCTACTACCAGAAGTGCATCAAGGTGGTTCGATATCGAAGCGTGTGAACGCGTTACACCTGTTTTTCGCCTGGAAACAGCTGTGCGATCGAGACGCGATTCACTTTCATTTCGCGCGTTGGGGAAAGGGCCGGGGGCAGCTGACAGCGCGGAGAGCGAGGAAGCCGACCTGGAGGCGTAGAGCAAGGAGCCATGTCGAAGCAGCTATCTAGGCCAGATGTCGAAGCTCTTTGATGGCAAAAGTGGCTACATGGTTCGATACTTTGTCGCTTCTTCCGCACCATCGATGCTAGCAAGTCGAATTGCCTGTCGTACCATTTCGACGGGACCTCCTATTGCAGCGATGCAGAACAAAGGATTTACAGTATGTGAGGCATGCTCGAGGTCAGAGAAGCAGTCTGAGTGAAAGGCTGTCTGCGGGAGCCATTTGTCCATTCAGTATGGCTACTTGGTGGCGGAGCCACAACCAAGGTTCAGGAGTGCCAACTTGTCCGCCACCTTCACGACAGGAATAGAGTCTTGCTTGGTGGAGTTGTGCACATCCCGAACATCCAACATCGTGATCTCAATCAGCTCTTAAAGCGATACGTAAGTCGATACTGATATTGTAGCAATCAAGCAAGCAAGCTTCTATCGTATTTGCCATGAGGATCTCTATAAGAAATGGTTTAGCTGAGCACGCCGACATGCCGTGCGATGCGTGCGATCAAGCCAGGTAGCGAGGCAATAATTGTACATGTAGTTTAGTTAGTTGTTCAGCATGTGCTGCCATGACAAGCTGTACAGGCGCACAAGAAAGCGGGAACCAGTTGCTTCAGACGCCCGTTACCATGACATCAGCACTATCGTTTGAACAATATCGTCTCGCTCAGCCAAACTCTCTGCGCTATACCTATGACGACCCATCCACCATGCCAACCAGAGCCCTCCGATTGGCTGAGCGCGCCCGGCTGACTCTCGCCCATATTCCCTCCGGCAAAAGGTATTCGGAATCTGTTGCCCAATAAGCGGTGCTAATTATTGCAGATTCGATTGGCCGGCGCAACACGCTGGGGAGTCGAAAATTCTGGCGCCGCGGCCTCTGGCGGGCGGCGGGCGAGCTGGCTAGCTAGCTGGGTCGTCAGAGATCAGAGATCGTCGATACATTCTGTCCGCGTTTGCCATACATACAGCAAAGGCATCCCAAGGGCCCTTCATATACCTCATCGGGCCGTCGTATTCAGTCCCTGCTCTTCTGCTATCGTCATCAACAAACGCCACGATGGCCACCTACATGACTTCTCTCGCACGATACTCGACGTCCTGTCCGTTCCTGCACAGGACGTCAACGGCCACGCTCCGCAGCTTGGCCACGACACCGGCATCGAATGGTGCCGTCTCATCGCTCACCAAGGCCGCCGTCGATGGCTGCCCTGTCATGGGCCCTGCGCTCGTGCAAAAGCTCAACGCACGATCGTACGCCAGCGTTGCTGGACAAAAGGAAGTCGAGGAGTTGCACAAGGTATTTTCAGCCATCTCGATTTCTCCGTCATCACGACTGACTTCTCCATTCCTTGCTAGAGCAAGAACCTGCCCTTTGCGTCACACCCTACCTCGGGCAACCCAGCCAAGTGTCCGCACGCCAAGGCTGCTGCTGAGGCCGCGGCTATCGCTCAGGCTGAAGCTCAGGCAAAAGTCGCCTCATTGCGATCGCGAGGTCGAGCTGCTTCTACGGAAGAAGCAGTTGCGTCTGGTTCTCGTTTCAACTACAACCGATTCTACGAAGCGGAACTGGACAAGAAGCACAAGGACAAGAGCTATCGATACTTCAACAACATCAACCGTCTCGCCGCTAAGTTCCCCGTGGCGCATACCGCCAACACCAAGGATGAAGTCGATGTCTGGTGTTCGAACGACTACCTCGGCATGAGCAAGAACCGCGTGGTGCTCGACACTATGAAGCGGACCTTGAACCGATACGGTGCCGGAGCCGGAGGAACTAGAAACATCGCCGGTAACGGTGCATTGCACCTCTCCCTCGAGGATGAGTTGGCTGGTCTGCACCGAAAGGATGCCGCTCTCGTCTTTTCTTCATGCTACGTCGCCAACGATGCAACACTGGCCACGCTCGGCGCAAAACTTCCCGGATGCGTTATCTTTTCCGATTCGTCCAATCACGCCTCGATGATCCAAGGTATCCGTCACTCGGGCGCCAAAAAGGTCATCTTCAAGCACAACGACATGATCGATCTGGAAATGAAGCTCAAGCAGGTACCCAAGGATACGCCCAAAATAATCGCCTTCGAGTCTGTCTACTCGATGTGTGGATCCGTTGCACCGATCGAAAGGATCTGCGACCTTGCCGACGAATACGGTGCAATCACTTTCTTGGATGAAGTTCACGCCGTCGGCATGTACGGTCCCAACGGTGCGGGTGTTGCAGAGCACTTGGACTTTGAGGCCCACAACGCCACCAAGCAGTCTTTCGAGCCTGTTCCCGGATCGATCATGGACCGAATCGACATCTTTACCGGTACCCTCGGTAAGGCTTACGGTGTTGTCGGCGGATACATCGCCGCCTCGGCCGATCTCGTCGATGTCGTCCGATCTTACGCCCCTGGATTCATCTTTACGACTTCGCTTCCCCCTGCAATCGTTGCCGGTGCTCAGGCTTCCATCGCCTATCAGCGTGAATACGTCGGTGATCGTCAACTCCAGCACTTGAACACTCGATCCGTGAAGTCGGCCTTGAAGGATCTCGGTATCCCCGTTGTGCCCAATCCTTCGCACATCGTTCCTGTTCTCGTTGGTGACGCCGCTCTCGCCAAGCAGGCTTCCGACACTTTGCTTTCCAAGCACGGCATCTACGTGCAGTCCATCAACTATCCGACCGTCCCTGTCGGAGAGGAACGTCTCCGAATCACTCCTACCCCTGGTCACACCAAGGAACAGATGCAACACTTGATCAACTCTGTCGACTCGGTCTTCAAGGAGCTCAAGCTCAAGCGGACCGCCGATTGGGAGGCCATCGGTGGTCGAGCTGGCGTCGGCATGCCCTTCGCCTCCGCTCGAGGCGAGATCGAGCCCATCTGGACTGATGCTCAGCTCGGCTTGATCGACGGCACCGCACCGGCCATGCTGCAAGATGGCAAGAAGAGTGAGATTGAGACGGAAGCCGCCGAGACCGCCATGGGTCGTCTCGAGGACTTCCTCAACGTCGCTCCCTTCTTGCCAGAGTCTCCTACCGCTCACCAAGCGAGGGATGCCGCCACATCGACCGTGGCTTAAGCTGCGGTCAGGCGAATCGGCGATAAGGACACCGTATGCAAATTGTTGTGACCAATGTACTTCCATAAAGCAAATGAAGCAGGTCAGGGTGGACCGCGCGATATAAAACTCTTGTTCAAGTCAGCCTGTTACGCGATTTTGAAGACCTTCATCTACCTACTATCTGTACATGTGTGGAAAGGACGAAGCGGTGCTTGCGACGCGCAATCACGGAGACAGCCCTGCCTCGTTCGAGTTCGCGAACGGCACTCGAGGCGGCTCTCGAAGCCCGACGAGCAGTGAAAGCGATCTTCTTGGGCGAGGAGGTACAAGTAAGAATGCTTTGTCCGTCGCCCGCGGTCGTCCCGACTGTCGCGCGTCGTGTACTGCAGTCATTTGACATTGCTATCAGGTTTCCTGTATATCTCTACCGCCCTTCGGATTGGACTTGCGAATATAGAGAGCAATCTGAGGTGCTCATCAGGGCATCACGTTCATCCGAGTCGCCATACTTTGGACGAGCGGGACCATGATCGCGTTTGAGCTGATCGAGATACTGCTGGAGTGTCATCGCTGAAGACTGGAGCTGATAAGGGTGATGACCCTCCGCACCTCCACATCGTCTCCACTTCTCCACTTCTTCATACTTCAATACAACGAGCCCGTGTCCAGGCCGTGACTAACCCTTGTCTTCGTGAGCATCAAGCTTCTATCCTCCTCGGCCTTTGCTCGCCGTTCGCTGAAGGTCCCAACCCATATATAATCTATGACTCAAGCTGCGGACATGTTGCTCTTCGCATTCGGTTTCCTCTCGGTTGCTCCCAGTGCCCTGAGTCCCTTGCAACAAGCAGATTGAAATGTTTGGCACAATACAATTCCAGGACATCGTCGTCCCCGTTCCCGGATTTGGGTAAGCGATTCCCCGCCCGAGTTCCCAACCTGATGGCTGATCATATTGTTTATACAGGGCCATGGGCTTCAGTCAGAGCTACGGGCCTGCCAAAGACGAGGAATCCCTTGAAACCCTGGCTAAAGCGGTCGAGCTTGGCTGCACTTTTTGGGACTCGGCGGTGGTATACGGCTGTGGCCACAATGAATACCTCATAGGACGTTTCTTCAGGGAGAATCCGGGCTCTAGGGAAAAGGTGTTCATCGCATCCAAGTGCGGAATCGAATGCGACTTTGAAGCTGGGACAACGGCGATGAAGGTCAATAACTCTGCGGAACACATCAAGGAATACATCGATGGTACTATCCACCGTCTCGGCACCACCCCCGACTTGTACTACCTGCATAGAATCGAGCCCGGACGATCGCTAGAGGTGTCTATTGGCGCATTGAACGGTCTGAAAAAGGCGGGGAAGTGTCGATACATTGGCCTGAGCGAATGTTCCGCAGAGACCCTCCGTAAAGCCTGTTCCGGTGCGTAGACAAGCGTTCCTATACCGCTTATACTTATCAACCTCCTATCTTTAGTCGCCCATATTGACGCCCTTCAGATTGAGTACAGTCCTTGGTTCACCGATCCGGAACAGAATGGCCTGATAGACACCGCTCGCGAGCTGGGGGTCAATGTCGTTGCCTTCTCGCCGTTGGGCAAAGGTATCTTGACCGGACAGTTTCAAAGCGCCGCAGATTTCAAGGAGGGCGATGTCAGGAGAACGATTCCAAGATTTGATGCCGAGCACCTCTCATTCAACATGAGAATTGTACGCGAATTCCAGAAACTTGCCCAGAAGAAAGGCTGCACGCCTGCTCAGCTTGCCTTGGCCTGGGATATCGCCCATGGCGCCATACCGATACCCGGAACAAAGTCGGCTGATCGCCTCACCGAGAACTTTGGAGCGACAGAGTTGGAGCTGTCAGACGATGAGCTTTGCGTGCTTCGGAAACTGGTCGAGGAGGCCAAACCGCGAGGCGATAGGTAGGTCACAAGTCTCCGTCAAGGATGTAGGAGAGGACACGCTGATTTCCTTACGTTCCGCCAGGTACAACGACTTCCACATGAAGATGGCGGGCGTCTGATAGCGAGTCTTCTTGAAGTTGTATACGCTAGTTTGTGAGAGAAATAGAGATTCAAGGCCTTGATATCCGCTCTACTCCCCTATGCGACGTATCTCTGCGGCATACGGTATGAAGCAGTCACGAGAAGGGACCGTTTATTCGATGGGATGCATCGAGAATGATTTTTACGCTTAGGCGATGCCCGACGCCTGGTGCAGACCGACAAACGATTGTGCGTCGATATTAGACGCTTCAGAAATCGCCAAGTGGGTATTTCGTTCAGATGAGCGTCGACCTGACAAAGTGGTTTCCGATAATACACTGCTCTTATTTGATGACATGCAATACAATGTGTGTCGATACTCGTACAAGAACTCGCATCTTTGCCACTGCCTCGTCCTTCCCAACCTCCACGATCTCCTCAATCACCCGAACGCTAATTTCCCCAGCCCATATTACCATTCTGCGGGTTGACAGGTCTAAAAGCAAAACATAAGCGATTGCCCCGGATGATCTCTGGCACGCCAACTTACGGCCTTTGCGGAGGTCCGCCTTGATAATTGTTCATCTGCTGATACGGAACTCCGTTGGGCGGGAAAGGTGGCTGCTGAAAGGGAACACCGGTAGGTGGGAACGGTGGTCGCATCATTCCCGGACCCATTCCCGGCATTCCCGGCATTTGTTGCATTGGCATACCGGGCATCATACCAGGCTGTCCGTAAGGTGTACGAGATCCTGCCATAACATTGACGAATGGCGAGGCCACATTCATATCTAAGATGACCGGTCAGCGAAACGTGCAATTTGAAATTACAAGATGAGGACGCTTACAAGGACGAGGCGTCATTCCACCTGGCACTGCAAGAAAGGCCGCAGGTTAGCCCGAGCTGAATCAGAATGACAGAATCTTGCTCAACAACTCACAATTGGCGACCTGAGGAGCGAAGCCAGGTGTCGGCCCAAATCTCGAGATTCCTGGAGTAGCGCCACCGAATCTACCAGCAGAAGGGGTAGCAGCTCCGCTGAGACGAGCAGCCGGTGTTGCACCTCCTCGTTGGACAGCTGAACGGTGCATAGACGGAGGAGCGTAGACACTTCGTCCACCAGCGGGCGTCCTGCCGATGTTTTTCTTCTGCTCCTCCAGCTTGGTGTTGTACTGGGTCTTGAAAGCTGTACACAATTCCGTCACACCGGGCACCTCCGCTTCAAACAATTTGTACGCTCCGGGCATGATACGGATCGGCTGTAACACATTATTGAGTCCTGTCAGACATATACCATTCGACGGATGCTCACCCATGATTGCAGATAGCCACCATCCTTGAGAGATTTGTTCAAAAATACCACTTTCGCCCATCCCGGTTTTGAGGAATCGAGACAGAAGCCGTAGGCCGACTTGCCAGCATGGGCCGCAACATATTGCTTCAAGTAATCCTCTGAAATTCACCCAAAACGTCAGAAAGAAGAACAATCGATATCGAGACAATCTTACCGATTTGATCCTCTCTGCGGTATTTCTCATGATGCGTTAATGCTTCTACCTTGTCTGCCATCGCTTTCACGTGCTCGACGAGCAGTTCATCCAGATCCGAATACGATGCGGCAAAATCGCGCACTCTGAACAATTTGCCGAGTTCGTGAGCAGAAGGCTTGTTGATCTCCGTAACATCTGACGCAGCCTTCCTGTCAGCTCGCCGTCTGCGCGAAAGTCGTTGTGACTTACCAAGGTGCTGGTAGATGCCATCGTCTACCTTCCAAGTCACAGCCAAATGATCATTCCCCTGCGAAGACGGTCGAATGACGGCGTCTCCTCTGTTCTGCTTGGACAGTAACTTTTCCGCTTGCGTCTTGTTTGCGACGTGCCAAGCAGGATGGTCGACGATTCGGGGCACTGCGCCCTGCTCCCGACGCTTCTTGGTATCTAGAATCTGCATGTCCTTCTTTTCTTCCAAGACGTCAAAGTACTGCATGACTGGGTGAAGAATTTTCTCAATCCTTGCCCGACCGGCAGTCTGGACATCCTGTTGCCGTGAAGACACGGCAATGTAGAGATCGAGGGGTCGGACATCTGTCACCACTCCTCGAACAGCCTGGCCACGGGTCAACAGTCTTCTGGCGTCATTCGGCGGCGGCTGGCCTTCCGGCGCGTCAATCAGTTCCTTCTTGACCTCTCCCTCGACTTGGGATTCTAGTCGGATAATGACTTGGTCCTGCATGGATCGAATGACGTGCCCGGTGACAATGCAGCCGATCGAAAGGGTTTCCTGTGTTTCTCCCGTCAACATGGTGCAGACCGCCCATTCGTCTGGAAGCATGTATTCCTTTCGGTTGTCCTTGAAAGGGTCATCCAGCTCGGCGGCAATGAGATCCACGGTATAAAACTTGGTTTCACCAGTTTGCTGAAGCTTTCTTCGAGCGAAGTCGGCGATATCGGACTCGTTGATAATCCTTGACCTGGTCTCCTGTTCTTGGTTGAACCAGTGGACCGTAAAGTAGGACGGATTTCTTTCTTGTGCTTCCTCGGGATCTTCGTGCAGCAGAGTGATGCACAATTCCGCAGCCAAATCGTAATCCAGGGGGTGTATTCGAGTCTGATCCAGCGGATTGGGAAGATCGGTATCGTCTTTCGCTGCACTTCGGTAATCCATCTCGTCCATCTCGCCTTGCTGGATGAAAAGGAAGGCAGCGACATTGACCATAATCGATGGCCCGAGAATATTCTCTCGCAAAAGCTTATCTCGGTTGTTCAGCATACCTCCCTGAATTCCGGTAAATACCAGATCAGATCAAGGCATCTGATAAACGCTCGGAGTACTCACCGATTTGCCGATCGCCTTGATCATCGCGTCCGCTTTCCTCGGTCCCAACCCGGAAAGATACGGCAGGAGCTTTTGCAGGTAAGAGTCGCGGACAGCCTGATTGATATCTAGTCCGACACCATTCACAACGTTCACCAGAGCCCGTTCCAGTACTTGCAACAAGCGTTCTTGCCCAATCTGGATGAAAGACAGGATCAGCTGGTGTCTCGAGGCTGTGTGGAAAAGGCCTACCAATGGTTGATAGTCCGGCACGAAAGTAATCGTTGTCAAGTCAGAACCCAGAGCGCAGAACTCGTTCAAAGGATCTTGGACGTATCGCGCCAATCCCAAAGCATATCGGGCGTTGGCCGGCCAACCGGGATTCTCTTGTTGGGCACGCTGCGAGTTCATGTAGATTCGTGCAACATCATCAATGCCGTAGATCAGGGGAATCTGCTTGGTCTGCATTTGTGCGGGCCAGTGATCGTGATCTCGCGGGAAGAGGCTGGCCTGGTCAACGCTTCGATCATCCATCATGCGTTGATGAGCGTGCTCTTTGAGCGCTTGGTCGACATCATTCCAAAGTCGTCGGGTTTCCGCAGAGAATCCCCCGAGTACCACCACGTCGGGATTGTGATCGTTGAGAAGAGCCCAGAAAGCTTCCTTTTGATCTTCATCGACGAGGTTGTTGAACTTTGTGTGCGAAGTCGTTTTACCTGTGTCGTCCAGACAAATGGCCATGATGGCGTGTTTGCCACCACGTCCGAAACTGAGCGAAATCACGCTTGGCGACGAGCCGGGTTGCATGCTAGGAGTATTGTAAGGTCGAACATTGACTCGCTGCGGAAAATTACAGACTTTCGTAAGCCGCGGCCAGCAAGACTTAGGAAAGAGCAACTCACGTTCTCCAGTTCCTTCTGACACCTTTCAGCCACAATATCGTCTGCCCTCTGCTTCAACTCATCTCTGAGCCATATGACGGCCGCTGGTATCAGTATTTCACGGATAGCCTCTTGCACGATTTCATGTCGGATTTTGTTCCAAATTTCTGGAAGCGGTTCCGAGTCTGAGGATTCCCAACACCGACCAAGCTTGTCCTCGAAGTCTGCCACGGTGTCTTCGTGCAAGAAGATTTCCAGCATGAGCAAGCCGTCGGCTTCAGCTGCTTGCATCTGCGTGTACCACGCGTTGAAAGACAAGGCCGCCACGGGGAGCCCTCGAAGGTATTTATAACGCTAACAGTTCCAATAAGTATCTAGGAATCTCCGAGTTCAAGACACTACTCACGTAGTATCGGTGGAATTCATCAATCTTTGCCTTTCCTTTCTCCGTAGCGACACAATTCATTAGGGCTTTCTCTTTGAACTCGTCTTTCAACTTTTGCGAAAGCACCGGATCTCGGCCGATCTCGTGAACAAGAATGCTGCGGGCGACTATATGTCGAGAATGAACGCAGGTGTCAGGAATATCGAAGCAAATCTAAGTTGAAGCTGACCTTTAAGGACATCTTCCGCCTCTGGCATTCCCTCCATGGCATCAGTGAATCGCTCAGCCAACTCGTGCGGCTTGAATTCGCTGTTGGTGGATTCTGGGGCGAGGTCCCCGGTGATGAACTTTTCGACTACCCTGCTCGGATCGAGGCCGTACAGCTAGCCGAAGGCGGCGAGTTCAGCAGAGTGAAGTCCCAAAGCAGACACGTATTCTTACTGTCAGCATCTCAGCCACACGCCCCCGTCGAGTAAACTTCTTGCTTCCACCTCCCGCACGCTTTCGATCTGCCACATTCAACGACTGCTCTTTCGCTCGTTCTGACAAGTCGGAGTATTTGAGTTCCAGCCACGCAAGCGCTTCGTTGGCCGCTTCTACACTTTGAATGGCCGTCCCTTTCGGCAAAGCGAGCACATGATCCTCGAAGTAGTGGTCGGAAAAGGTGGGATCAAGTTCCTTCATGCGCTCATATAGCTTGTCAACGTGATCCCGACGTTGAAAGACAGCCTTGTACTTGAGTCCAAGATCGTAAAGAGTCCAGAGTTCGTCTCGGTGCAGATAGATCTTTCGGTCGCCGTTGTCGTTGAGCTGTCGTAGCGAATCTCGACGATAGTGCCAGATGTAAGGAACTTCAAAGTGTTGATTAAAGATGGCGTCCAAAGTTTGCTCGATAGCTGTCAGGAAGGCGGCGCTGTAATTTTGAGCTCCATCTGAAAATTCGGCAGTCACTCTGTGGCCAAGTCGCGAAGCGCACCAAACAGCAGCTTCTGGCGAGATCGGGAATTCTTCTGATAGATCCCTCCGAACGGGATTGAGCGACAGGGTCGACGATGCGAACTGATATCGCTCGGGAATGTCCGTTTCGCGGACAATCTGATCTTCCTTCGTGAGGAACTTATCGGAAATTTCACTAGGCTCAAAGATCTAGCACGAAGAGGGATGTGCGATAAGCTCAACGGCCATGTGGGTGATGCATAGCCACTTACGTCTTCGATCCTGGCTTTGCCCGATCTGCCCCGTTCCCCTCGAGCGTCCGCCCAGAGCGCATTTGCATATTCACCTCCATCACCGAAGACGTCCTCCAACTCCTGACGGGTTCTACGAAAAGATCAGCAAGGTCTCTGGAGGGTTGCGATAGGACTAACTCTAAACCAGCGCCAGCAAAATTTCTGTGCTTCTTGGCAGCGGCCTTTCTCTGAGCACGCTTCGCGAGCGCAGCCGTCCGTCTCTCTGCCTCCGTCATCTGGTCGTTTTCCTCTTCGTCATCCTCCTCGATGAAATCGTCCATATCTGACTCCTCCAGTTCGTCGGCGTCTGCTCCCCGACGGGTCGAGACGGGCTCGTCGGCAAAGATGTCGAGATCATCCTCGTCTTGATCGCCTCGACCTCGACCACGATCATGGCGCCTTGAAGGTTCCTCTTCATCCTCGTCCTCCTCGCTACCATAGCCTCTTCGTCGGATTCTCTTCAGCTTTTGAGATTGCACCTTTGCCTTGTTGCGGCCCGATTGTCCGGTGTTCTCAGCGAGAAGCTCCAGGTCGTCCTCGTCCAACTCCTCATCGCTAATGGCAGCTTCACTTCTCTTTCGCTTCTTTCGCTTGTCCTTGCGCCTCCTCCTCCGTTCCTCTGGTTCGAGATCTTCATCATCCTCGGCTTCGTCATCGTCTTCAGCGATGAAACCCTCTTGCAGCTTTCGCAGCTCTTCTGGGTCATCCTCCTCGTCTTCGGAGGAGTCGTGTGGGTCGCCGTGACGTCGGATCTCCTCTCCCGAACCTTCGGACTCAGTGTCGGAAGCCATTTCAACGGATTTTTTCGAAGCTTGATGAGTCCCTGCTGAGTCGGAACCGCAAGACTTTGCGCAATAGGCAATCTGGACAACGAATGTATGGCTGTCCAACCTTGTAGAATGCTTGCATGCTCTCGATCACGGTTTCGCTGGTGGGAGCGGGTCCGAAGCGGACCTTGATTAGGTAACCAGTCAAACGCGGTCGACCGCGTGACGCGTCCAGGTCTCCGATTGCGGGCACATTGAAGAAAGTCGGTGCGGTTCTGCTATCCTTCTCCTCTTCATAGCTGAATACATTCACAATACAGACACTGCCTCAAGGCTCATGCGACCGCTCGTGCATCACTTACTATCCAACAAAGTAGAGGCCAGATATGGTCCGCTTCACCGATCTCCATCGAGTTTACCTCCAAGCGCTGCTCTCGAGAAGATTCATCTCGGAAACCGTTGCTCTAGAACTGTACAAGCGTGCCGTGAAGGCGGTCAGAGGTGAGTCTATCGTTCCAGGCAAGCCGCTAGCAGAGCCGATGAAATATCGACAGAAATCAAGGGTGACGCATACGAACCTCCTCTCTCCGTGAGCCGCAAAGGACTGCAAAGCTTTGTGGACGAAATCGGAGAGGGCATTGCCGAGCTGGGGCTGCAAGTCACCGTGACCCGGGACGAGACCAAGGAAGGACGTCTGTGGATCTGTGTGGTTAGATTCCTCTCAACCACCTGATTTGACTTGCGCTCATCGCTTGGTTGATCCCAGGTCAACACCGATAGCGCTTCCGATTCCAATGAGGTCACACAGATGGCATCGGACCTTTCGTCGTTGGAGATTACCTATTACAGGCGCATAGTAAGCAGGTCCTAGCGAGGAACGCGGCAGCTTTTGACTTCGTCTCCACGCGGTAGATATCAGAAATCATCGAAGAATCGTATCCGGCCAACTCCGTCAGTTCGGTGCAGGCACTCAACATCGCAGGCGATCTGGAACCGAGTGCGTAACGAGTACAGAACGGGCGATTTGAACGCTCATGATCCTGCCTATAGCTCCCATACCAAAGAGCCATGCACAAGATATCCTTGCTGCGCTTGTCTCCAGGGGATGGCTCGCAAAGTCCGCGTGAGTATTTTCAATCTGTACCCCAGCTGTCCGCTGAGTGATATTGCCCTGCCAGTCGTTCGCGATACAGTCTGGGTACGCGAGCCATGGTCGAGTTGGAGCCATGGTTGAGATCGACATTTGGAGAAGCAGATGAAGAGGAGGAAGAGGAAGGTCATCTGAAGGAGTGTGTGCAGTGTTCGAGATTACTCTTACAGGTAGGTTCGACGAGGCTTTACTGCCGGAGCGTTGCTGATCATCCGAATGTAGGGCCTAAAATGTCCGGGTCGTGACTGTCCCGTTCACGTTCACCTCTTCTGTTATGAGCGATTGCTTTCCGCCAACCGACACCAATGCAAAAAATGCAAGATTTCTTGGCGTTCATCGGAGCCTACGCCCGTCGGAGAGGATGCGATTCCGCGCCGCGAAGATGATTACGCTCCAACCCGAAGGAGCAAGAAGAGAAAGACGGTGGGCGCGGATAGCGGCAGGAATGAACAAGAGGATCAATTCGAGGACGAGGAAGAGGAAGAAGAGTCTCGCGCCGGACAAACGCAGTCGCAGCGCGAGGACGAAGAGAGCGAGGAAGAAGCCGAGGAGACAGTCAAACCAGCACAGAGGTCCAGGCGTCACTAGACACCAGCTTGGGAAATGACACGTCTGAAAGTCGGAATGGCTTGCAAGCATCATGTTGTAACGGGTTCGTGCTTGTATCATCACCAGTCCTCTGCATATCAATTGTATTCATACCTGTGTAAGGCTTTTCACAATGGTGGCTTCACGCTTCTAATCTCAGCAAAGCTTCGAGGGAATACCGAGCGGCTCATTTCCGGGGAAGCCATCGGTAGTCCCGGTGTTTACCGTGGAAGATCATAAGCTATCGAGCGAGACGGTTTACACAAGTCAGCATGTATAGCCGATGGGATTGCATGTTACAGCGGTCTATACAACGGGTTGAAGCGGTTGCTTTTCGTCTAGTTCCATCGACCAGTCGAGCCAGTCTTTCAAGCACTTGCGCTGTCTGTCGCGGATATTGTCCATCGCCTCGTTGAAGGCACACCTCGTTAGGAGTGTTCTCTAGTCCTTGAAACCTCGCTCCTTCCTGCCGATACCGCCGTCGAGCGTAGGTTTCTGGATCCCGAGAGCCTTGTATCGCTCCTCGGCCCAGTCTTTGGCTTTCTGACCCGTGCGCGCCTCGTAGGCTGCGACGGACTCCGGGCGCTCGCCATGTGGAGTTACTCGGACTGCATGTCGACGCTCAGGCCAGAAGTCAAAGAGGCTGCGTAGAGAAGCAGGTTAGTGCGGTCGATAGGACAGCATGTGACGCGGACTTACGCAGAGTGGTTGACCATACGGTTCTGCGGATGCGAGACATCAGCGATCGATCGCGGACACAGCCAAGGGCACTTACATCCCAGATGACAACGTCGTCCTTCTCCCATTTGACCCGCCAAGTCTTGTCATGATTCACCAAAAACTGTTCATTCAGGAATTGCAGAACATTGTCGCTTTCGGCCTTGGGTACGCCGACGATCCGCCTAGTAAAGCCTGCGTTGATGTAGATGCTCTTGATTCCGGTAACAGGGTTGACTCGAACGACCGGATGAATCGTCTCGATGGGTTCGCGACGGACGTGTTGACCTGCACCTCGCGCGCCCTTGGCTTGTTCATGACCCGAATGGACAGCGGAAAGGCTCTCGAGGTATCTCTGGTAGAACGGCGAAAGGGACGAGTAGATGGCTGCGCCGGAACTGAATATCGTATCACCTCCGATTGCTGGAGTGACAAGGTTGCGAAGCAGCGTTGGTCCTGAACGGATCGGCTTCAGTACGAATGAAAACGCCTCAGGAATGTCGTACAACTCACCTGGAGGTTGAAATTCATAGCTCACATCACTATGTGCCAAATCCAAACTTTTGAAAGCGGTGGCATCAGGTCGTGCACCCTTATCGGCGTAGACGACTACAAAAGTGTGGTCAGCCTTCGACGCGTACTTTTTGCAAGATCATGTGGTTTGACGCTTACCGTGGACATGCTCGAGACCAGCTCGCCTGGGAACGCCGGTGGTCGCATGCAGGTGCACTGAGAACGGGAGTCAGGAACAGTATCCACCTGAGAGGGATTACAACCTACGAGGGCCCCAGTGCTCGCCGACTCGCAGTTGGTCTTCAATGGTGAGGTCTTCTTGCTTTCGGAAAACTGTGAGGTGTCCACATCAGTAACCCCATGACTCATCGCTTGTCTAACGAAGCTTACCGACGACTCCCTTCTCAGCAATCAGTAGCGCCAAATCGTCCAACGCCTTTTCGCTGAGCTCTTTCAGAGAAACGCCTTGGAACTCGACGCCAAGTACTGGTGTATGGTGCCTGACGGATCCACCTTGCGCAGCTACTTCTGCATACAGGTTGGCCTTGTCGGCACTGGCAAATTGAGCTCGGTCGATAACGGTGATATCCTCCAAGGGCGGAAACGATATTTCTGGAAAGGAGGGCTACAACGGGGATACTTTCAGTCATGAGGCGGAAAACATAAGGGCATGCTCACAAGAAGATCGGCGTACTCATACTCCTCTCCGTCCTCATCAAAGACGGCACCAGTGTAGTTGAAGACGTTGACAGGCGCGGGATTCTCTACGTTCAAGTGCTTCTTGCCAATTTCGGGCTTCTCGACCGGCTTGGTGGACTGGGACAAGGCATCCTTCAGATCGGCGAGGTTCGCAGCCAGGTTGGTTTCTTGCTTTGGCGGCGAGTAGGTAGGAGGCGGTGTAACGGACATTGTGTACGATGGATTCTGCCGGCTGGACAGCAGCCGCGAAGAACTCACACGAGCCCGAATTTTATATATCCATCTTCATAAATGTCCCACCAAAATAACAAGCCTCGAAGCGCATGCAGGCCGAGCGAGCTGGAGCTGTTCAGCGCCAGAGCAGCCAGAGCATGTTGTCATCTTGTGCGATTGTTCAGCGATTGTTCATCATGTGGGCGTCGTGGGCGTTGGCAATCTCCTTGTTCGCAGCTCCGATTGGCTGTGTGACGGCGACCATCAATTACAACAGGCCCCTCGTTCGGGCTTCTGAAAGAAGCTCCTCGGTGAGCGGAAGCTTCCGAGGGGACTGTTGCATTCGCTCGTAAGACCCACGGGGCAAGTCGACATGATATTCGTGATTGGTGGTGTGCGAGCACGCGATCCCAGGCTACTTGATTGGCCTATTTTCGGGGCTCTTCCGCTTTGCATCCGTGAGGAGGTCCGAGCAGCTTCTGTCTCATATCTCGGACCGACTGTGGCTTCTTCACAGTTGCATAGGAAAAGCTGTAGGGAACAGCTTTCCAGATCCACATGATGGTCATATAGTCATCTACATTTCGCAAAGACGTCTCCCATGCAGCCAGAGCTCAGTAGCCGATCCTGAAGCCATCTCTCAGGCGGCAAGCACCAGGAGAAGGCGAATGGCAGTTCCCATTTAGCGATATCGCTCGATCTCAAGCGGCACTCGAGAGGTGGTTTCCCCTCTACTTTGGTGGCGTACCGTATCCTGGCTTTACATTCCTGTCGCGTACTCGCATGGTATGGTGCTGTGAGGTCGTGCGGCGTAACTAGACCGGACTTTTCATACACATGCAAGTCATCTCATACACATCCAAGGTATCGGAAAGAGCGGCAAAAACTACGTGCTTGTGACTTCGAAGACTCGGTCGCAACCGAAATGTCTGCCCTGCCAAGTGATCACGCAACCAGTGCATATAATGACGGCCAAGATGATAAAACTATCGTAAATACGGCCTTCCAAACAAGGTCTTTGCGAGTGTGATATTACCGTCAGTCTTTCCCTTATGCTTCGGTAGTAGGCTGGCCGGCTGTGGTCCGTCATAGCGCGCGCTCGAGTCGATTTCTACTCTGCCCTCTTCGTAGCTTTCGTCCGAACTTTCATCAACACAAAGACGAGAAGGTACGACGAGCAGCAGAAGAGAGCGGTCAATCCTACGTCCCTCCATCCGTCCGTCTTTTTCTTGATATTGATGGTGGCCAGGTAGTCTGTCCCGCTCGTATAGGGACAAACTTGACAGTCAGACGTCGCCGAGGGATTCAGAAGGTTGGCTCCCGGGTTGACGCCGACGAGGTAGGGCAAGAGGTAATCGAAGCAAGTCAATCCGTCCGGAGGATTGAAATGAGCCAGCTCATAAGGACGGCAAGTGACCTTTTGGTCCCAGTTGACAAACCAAAGGATGGCTCCGAGGATATATGTGAAGGGCTTCATCGGTCTTGGTCAGCTGGAGGGACTCCATATTCTTACGCAGGCGAGCAGACGACTTACGTTGAGGTAATACAACCAATACCGCCAAAAGGGCTGAAGAGCAGAGTACGGTACCAGCACACCTGCCGTGCCCAGCAAGGTTCCAAGAATCAACGGCAGGGTCAGGGCCGAGATCTGGAATGTCGGGGCGGGTCCTGTTTGGAACGTGAGAACAGGTAACCCGTATGCGTTGAACGGCGATGCGGCTTACCCGCAATGAACTGCGCCATGCCAGTGTACAAGAACTCGTAAAGCAGTAGCTCGAAGAACACCGGTCCGGCTCTTTTACTCGACCCAGGCAGACCGGCTGTGTAGTACCAGCAGAAATAGCTGTCGAGCAATGATCAGAACATTTATGGCGAGCTCCAAGCGGTCCCGACTCACTACACAATTGCGCAGATCACCAGGTAAGGGAATTCCGACACGATCAAGCCAAACACGAATGCCTTCCAGGAGTACATCTTTGCCTTTTTCTCCCTTTCAAAGGCAAGTCAATGGTCGGCGGGCATAGCGAGCGAGTGCTTGAGACTCACCTAGCTTCGAAGATATCTCTCCGAGCAAGAAACAACGGCTGCACTTGCAGCATCACGCCGGGTGCGACAAAAACTACGGTAAAAACGGTAAAGAGCTTGTTTTGCAGATCCAGGACGGAGTCGCCAATCATCCAGAATGTGAAACTGTGCGGTAGCAATGANTTGAAGAGGGCTGACACGATATGAAGGATGAGTTTATTATTGACGTAGTCCGTATCCCTATACAAGGACATCGAATTTCGGCTCAAAACGATCTTGCATTGTTCCCACAAGGGCATCGCGAACTCCTGGCCATCGTCTTGGTAAGCGACTGGCTTCGATTGTGCGTCCTGCTCAATAGCATTCAACTGTTTCATGAAGGCTGCGTTCTCGGGTGATTGTAACCAAACTTGATTCCAGTCTCTTTCTTTGGCCAGCGGTCCGCTGACAACGTCAATCATATGTTCCGCCGGGTTTGCCTCGTCTGGACAAGGGGCACCTTCCCTGGCAAAGTAAGCTCTGATATCCGCGGCTTGGTAACCGATAGGACCGTTGTATACCGTCTTTCCCCCTGCTGCGAGAAGCAGAAGCGTGTCGAATTCGTAAAACAGAGAGGCGGAAGGTTGGTGGATTGTTACGAGTACCGCTTGACCGACGTCAGCCAACTTTCTCAAGAATTTCACGATCGAGAATGCCGATTGAGAATCCAATCCTGAGAAACGAGAGCGTGAACGCAGTGACCGTAGGTTTCGAGAGCTGCAACTCACCCGAAGTCGGCTCATCAAGGAAGAGCAAAATGCTAGGCTTGGATGCCAACTCCACGCCAACAGTTAATCGTTTTCGCTGCTCCACCGTCAGTCCTTTTCCAGGCTCTCCGACAATCGCATCTTCGATGTCCCGAAGTTCCAAAAGATCAACAATGGTGTCGACGTACGCCAGTTTGTCCGCTCGAGACGTTCCCCGCGGCTGTCGCAAAAGGGCGGAGAATTCTAGGGCCTCTCGGACCGTAGCTAAAGGTTCGTGGACATCTGTCACAAGCTATCAAGTGAGACAGTCGCACTCCTTGTAAAACTCGTGACAGACCTAGTTGTTCACAGTAGCCAGCGCTCCGTTGAAATGCGATGGGCAGCGGTCGCCCATCGACGTGCACCTCTCCTTCGATTGTCCCTTCTGTTTTCCTCTGGGCAAGCACATCGAGGAGAGTCGTCTGAAAAGGCAGGTCATGAGTCAAACCATGGAAGAGGCGACCTCAACCTACCTTTCCAGCGCCCGAAGATCCCATGAGAGCCCCAAGACTACCTGGTTTGATGAAACCGCATACATTGTCCAGCAGCAGACGCGTGCCACCCGGGACCTTGACCGTGTACCGTAAATTGCGCCACGTGAATACACTCGTGTTCTTGATGAGTTGCGCATCTTGCTGAGCTGGCTTTCCGTTGATCATTCTCGTTTCACTCGATACAGACCCGTATCCATCTTGAGGAGGCTGCTTCTCGGGATCTGTTGCAGCAAGCTGATTCTGCGCAACTTGCTGCCGGGTCTTTGAATTGCGGATGAAAGTCAAGTAGGTGGCCTCTGTTTTTCCCGCGATCTTATACGTCGTAAAGTACTGATCCAGACGAACAGTAGCCTGTGAGTCTGAGTACTTGTGGTTCGTCTGAATTCAAGACTTACAGCCGTGATGGCGACAAACAAAGCCCACCATGCCCAGATGATTCCGAAATTCCGCCAGATATGCGAGGAACTGAAGCTCAAGGCTCGCAAATAAGCATCACCCTCCACGTCAGTACCCTCTACAGGGCTTCCTGGAACGCCCGCACAGCTTGCATAAGCTCTGGTGTATGGCCCGCCAACGGGTATCAAATTGGGCCCTGTGCAGGGGTATATTCGTCCCCGCATCTCATTCGCCATCAAGGCTTCCAAGCCGTAAGCTGCAACGGAAAGGGTTATAAGGGACATGCTAAAGCGGTGATAGAGGAAAGGTAGGCTTACACAACGGATTGATCCAGAAAATCCATACAAACCAGGGATGCATGGCGCTTTTGTAAATGATATACCCACTGTAGGTAACCGCAGCGGAGATAGCGAGCCCCGCGATCTTGTTTGCAGAGTTGAACGTAGAGAAAGCGCTGGCTATTGCCCGGAACATGGCTGTGATAGAAAGAGTGGTGGCAAAAATGACAACCCAATAGGTGAAAAAAGCGCCAGCGGATACCCGAAGGCCAGACATGAAGTATAGAACGATAGAGAATTGACTGATTTGAATCAAAGTAACCGGCAGATCGGCGATGATCTGGGCGAGCACAAATGCCGCCGGATGGTAAAAGGCGAATGAGACGTGCTTGATCAAGACCGGTCGACCGTGGAAGCTTTCCCTGACTTCAGTCATCGCCAGGAGCCTGAGTCGAGTCGGTCAGAGTTCATTGCGGACAACGCCATGCAGGACGTACGAGTTGTATAATATAGAAAAGAAGACAACCCCCGAAGCCAGAAACAGACCGGTACTGGTCTCTGGTACATTGTAAAACAGGCTGCCGCCTATCAGCGCCTGCACGAGCGTCAACCCTTGTCGCAATCCCAACTGAAGCTTGTTCCCCCAGATGATTCCAAGCTGGCGTTTTGTCAAGGCAAGTGTCTGCTCGAGGAAAGGCACCGTCATCGGTGAATTCTTGGGAAGGCGCCGCGAACGATCGCGATGTGTGCGCTCGACGAAAGCGGCGGTGTGAGCCCGAGCGGCGGACGTCTCTGGATACTTCATTCTGCTTTGCATTTGCTGATAGATATCTGATCTGAGGTACGCCTGCCGTATCTCCTCTGCTGATCTCGGAAACCGGTTCTCCCATCCCTGCCGAATCGCGCGCTCCTTGGGAACTGTAACGCCTGTAAGCATATCCGCTACATTGGCACCAGGCGTGTACTCGAACCCGAGACTCTCCATAAACGGACGAGCTTGCTCTCGAGGTCCATAGTAGATTTGCTTTCCCATATCGAGAACAAGGACATCGTCCATGAGGTCGTAGATGCCATTGCCCGCCTGATAAAGCGTGATGATGGAGGTGAGACCGAGAACGTCGGTGATAGTTCTCACGGCTTGAGCCCATTGCAGAGCAGTACTAGCGTCTAGGCCTGTAGCGGAACGTAAGACGGAGAAAAGAAAAGCCGGAGACGTTGCTTACCTCGAGTACTGTTATCCCAGCAGAAGACGGACGCCTTTGTAGCCAAGACTTCGATGATGCTAACCCGCTTCCTTTCGCCGCCAGATACACCCCGAATGTACTCGTTGCCAAGCTTGGTGTCCTTGGTGTGCGCAATCCCCATCGAACGGAGCAGGAAATCAGTCATGCGGTTGCGCCATTCCTTCTTGTTTCGTCTGTTTCGCATGGCGTCGGCCGGAGTTTTGACAGCTGTCGCGAAGGCGATGGTCTGGCCGACTGTCATACTCGGAAAGAAGAGCTCCTGTGTGAAGTAGACAGTAAGCTTGACGGAGGTGTCTGAGACGCTGTACTAACTTCCTCGCCATTCATGACGACTTGCCCTCAAAAGCCACGGATCTCCTTGGGAGACATGGTTCCAAAGCGTACATCACCCTCGATCTGGGTGTAACCTTTCCGCTGATTGGACAGCAATCTCAGAAGCGTCGTTGCCCCGCCTCCAGGCCGAGCAAGTACTAATAACATTTCTCCTGGACGTACGCATCCGAATGAGTTGTCGATAATTGTGCGTTCCAGCGACCTAGCTTGACGGATTTCTTTGAGTTGCTGAGATACGTTGAACTGGGATATTACATTCTCGTGAAAGACGGACGAGGCACCTCGGCCTTTGACGGTGAGGTTACTCCAGGTCACTCCAAGCTTTCCGTCTGCAAGTCCGGAGTCGAGCAGGTGCTTGTGATAGGCGAGGACCTGACAGAAGAGAGACGCACATATATCAGATGTTGGGACTATGACAGAGCACTAGGGACGCAACTAACCTCCTCGGAGAGTGCCCAGTCTGTATTGATATGGTGCTCCGCCTCCGACGGTAGAAGAGCTTCCCCGCTGTGACCCGTACTATGCCTGCTGAGCCTGCTTACTGGTCGATGCAACCTCGTTCCATCCAGGGCCTCGTCCATCGACCCTACCCATCTCTCCGACTCGAGATCTCTCTTGGTTCGTTCCCGCGCAAGCCGCTCCGGATGAGAAGTAGTCAAGCTTTCCAAGCCTTGTACATTGCTGATGATGGGCGCGAACGACCCCTGAGGAGCGGCCATGCTGAATGCGGAGGCGATGTTCCGGATCGATGCTGGAAAGTGATGTCATCGCGCGACAAGGACGAGCTGGCGGTGAATGTATCGAGAGATATTATATAAGAAGTCATGGTACACTCCGAGGTAGAAGAGTTGCGTCGGTCTCATGGATTCTGTCAGCAACCCGTCAGCCAACGATGTTATAGATCTCATCTAGATCTGACAGCTGATTCTGACTGGATTCGGAGCGAATGCGCACCGATAGATTTTCGCTTCCGCAAATGGTTAGGTCGCCCTTCATGTGCGAGTCATTATCGTTTCACATGTTGACTGGATAGCCGGAAATAGAGTGTCTCGCGGCTCGGCTTTGCGGGAATCCGGCCAGACGATCGGGTATGGTGACGAATTTCAGCCCAAACCGCGTTGTATCCTTCGCAATTTCAGCCAACAATCGACCACCACAGATACAAAGATCCGGTCGAGCCTTCGTGAACGAGCCTTCCGTCCATCGTCCACACTTCCCAGCCTTTGCCAAAAAAACAACAACAACAGCACCAGTTTATTCGACGTCATGGCCCCCAACACCTCCCACCACCTCGCTCAGACCGTCTTCGGATCGGACAAGCTGAATGTCGCGGAACTTTACAAGATCAAGGGACAGGTCGCTCTCGGTGAGTCCAATGCTAGGAAAAGCGAGTTCTCTATCTCACTCGACCGTTTCGAAGTCACCGGCGGAGGAAGCGGTCTGGGCCTCGTCACTGCGGCTGCTCTCGCTCAGAATGGCTGCAAGGTATACATCACCGGTCGTCGTGGTGACGTCCTTGAGCAAGCTGCCAAAGACGCCACGCCTGGGTCGGAGACTGGAGGCGAGGTTATTCCCATTCAGGCTGATGTCAGTGACAAGGAGGGAATCGACAGTGAGTATCGTCGGCTCCAGCATTTCCGACGCAATTGACATCCACCTGTTCGCCAGAGTTGAAGGCGGAGATCTCCAAGCGAGAAAAGTTCATCAACGTTTTGATCAACAGTAAGCCATCTCTCTTGATCATTGAGGACTTGCTGACACCCTGAAAAGACCACGGTGTATCCCTCGGTGCCCCTCCGATTGTCAGTGATCGTCGCGGCTTCGCTGCCCCTGATTTCGAAATCCAGACTCTGGCTGACCTGAACTTTGCATACGCAGAACGACGCCGATCAGACAGCTGAAGGCCTGTCGGAGATGATGTACAACCAAGAGTCGATGGACAAGTGGTACGTTAGCGCCCTTGCGCAGAAACCCCTTTCGTCTGAGACTAAAACGTATCCGCCATTACAGGATGCAAACCTACCAGATCAACTGTGCCTCTTACTACTTCACATCATTCGCGTTCCTGCCTCTCCTTGCTGCGGCCAAGACTGTTGGCAACTATCCTGAGCCCGGGAACATCATCAACATTGCTTCAATTTCCGGTATCACGTATACTTCGCAGCGAGGACAATTCAACTACAACGCGTCGAAGGCCGGAACGATCTCCTTGTCCAAGCAGCTCGCTTGTGAGTTCGCTCGACGGGACCTGGGAGTCAGAGTCAATGGTAAGCATGGTGGCTCCGCTCCGGGAACAGTTGCCTTACCAATCGTGTCACTTTACGACCTTTCTTCAGCCATCTGCCCTGGTGAGTCTCGCCGTTTCGTCGTCATACTGTTCCCCATTCGAGAAGACATCTCCTAACCTTCTCTTGCTCTTTTGATGCGGCGATTAAGGCTACTTCCCAAGTGGCATGACTTCTGTGCACCCTGATCAGGATAAGGCAGAGTTCAGGAACAACATGGGCATTCCTTTCGCTCGTCCCGGTAATGCCATCGACTACGCGCAGACAGTCATTGGCATCATGGTTGTAAGCACACAGCCAAGCTTGGTGCCCGTTGCAGAAGCACTGACTCTACTCTTCCGCAGAACAAATACCAGACGGGGTCGGAAGTCGTTGTCGATGGAGGTTGGCTTTTGCAGATGGCCTTCTAGGAGCGCGATTGTGTTCGTACGCGTGGTAAAAGTAGAGGCCAAGTGCCGTGATTGAGCAGCATGCAGCATAGACGCGTTGCGCTTGTAACAGTAGGACAATGATTCTCATGTGATGAGATCAAACTCGGCGGTAAAAGCTCGTATTGAGCAATAAGGGCGTGATTTAATACGCCGACCTCAACTTATTATCTATACATGTATCGAATCGCAGACCCATCATGCATTGAACGCCGCCTCCTCGTCGAACACCGGCTCCGTCTTCTGCTTCTTGGCCGCAGGCTCGAGCGCGTCCGCATCCCTCTTCGTCCCCCGCTCCACGGGCACCTCCTCGACCGTCTCCTCAATCAACGCTTCAGCATCCACCGCCGGCGGCTCCTCCTTCTTCAACCCCAGCTCGGCCACCAAGTCGTCCTTCCCTCCTGTGCTCGCCTGCACACCGAGCAACCCCTCTCCGCCGCCGACATCATGTTTGCCCTTGTTTGTCGGACGCGCCTTGGGCCCCCAGTTGGCCGTCGGATTGAGCTGGTACCGGACGAGATCGTTCTTGGCCGTGAACGACTTTGCGAGCGGGTGCAGCGCAAAGGACACCTCGTGTCTGTGATCGGGCGTTAGTATAACGTCGACAGAATGCGCGGGGGAAGGACGTACGTCTGAGGCTTCTCGAGCAACTTGAGCACGGGCGATCCGTCGCTGATCTTGTCGCGCCTGACGGGATGCGTCTTGATGAATTCCCGAATGACATCATGCACAAACGACATGGGCGCGTCGGTCTTGATCGACCCTGCGGCCGCATGTGAGCGGGAGACGCTGTAGCCGGCGTTCAGCAGTGCCGATCTGAGGTTGCAAAATCAGCGCCATGCGGAGGCTTGGATATCGGGCTACGCACACGTATTCCGTCAGACTCGGGCACGACGAGCGGAAAAAGCTGGCGATTTTCGAGGGCGTAAAGTAGAACATGGTCGGCAGTTCCTGCCGACCAGCGTCAGCGGCGAACCTCTCCCGCCGACAGATAAACGACTCACATCCCGCGCGACGCTGACCATACCCTTGATCCGCGCGTGCGTCTTATAATTCTCCTTTTCCCGCTCAACGCTCTCCACCACGGCGGCGCAGAATTCCGGCTGGTGCAATGGCCCAAGCCACATCGGGCCGGCGACCTTTGCAGAGACCCATTCAAAACGTCAACATCCATCACTCGGCGCATTCCGACCTGTATACGCACGAGCGACCCGTTGCCGCAGAACTCGCACCCGCCGGCACTGACGCCCGACGGGCCGGCGCCAAACTTGAACAGCTCGATCTCGCGTCCGTTCGGGTTTGTGCGTTTCTGTACACGGCCGAACGCTTGGGGGTTGTGCGTTTGGCAATAGGAGCAGCAGTAGACGATGCCGTGTTTACTACGACGGGATGAGCCCGCGAGGTGGGGATCACGGTGTGGCCGTTGGGTGCTCACCTCGCCGTATGCTTGACTTGCTGTGGGCCCGTATGCACGCGCACAAACACGCGCACGTAGAAATCGATCGAGAGGGACAGGAGTGGCTCGATGTACCGGCCGTACCGTGCCGCCGACGTCGAGAGCGAGCCGAGGACGAGCCGGAGTGCCTACCGGAGGATGAGCGCGGGACGCAGCGTGGCGGTCAGGAAAGGGACTTACCGCTTCATGCGAATACTCTGCCTTTGCCGGCGCGCCTCCGTAATTCGCAAAACTACGCCAACACGTCAACCCGACATCCCGTCCTTCAAGACCCAAGACCGCAAACTCACCACTTTTCCGGATAGTTCCCACCGGCGAGCACGGCCAGATCCGTACACGTCACGCACAACAGCCCGGCGTCCTGTACGCCCTGAATGGCCGAATCGATAAAGGGGGCGGCGGTGCCGTACGGATCAAGGTCGATGACGTCGACGCGGTCGCCTTCAGCGCGGTGGGAGTAGATCAGAGTGCTTTTGAGCGGAATGAGCGACGAGTGCGGACAGGAGAGGAGGGGAAGGTGGGGGGGGGACGGGGGAGGGGCTCACTTGGCGTCTCCCTCGTTGACGACGACGCCCGTGCGCTGAAATCTACGTCGGCCCTTACCGCGCGCGACTGGGCCGTCGTTCGGGTTCTGCGATGTCGAGGGTACGGGAATCGCGTGGACGTCGTTGTATTCGACGTTTCTGCGCATGGCTTGGCATGCTTGGGCTGACATGTCGTTTGCCAGGACGAGGCTGGGGCCGGGAGGGGTAAATACCGGCCGGAGCAAGCCTGGGGCGGACTCGACTCACCCGACGTTTGGGAGTTCCTGCGCGTAGCGAATGGACCGCAGACCGGTGGCGCTCAGGGCCTCGAGGACGGTATACTTGGGACACCGAAACTCATCGATCGCTTCATAGTCTTTCATCTCGGGTTTCCTCGAGCTCGATCCCTCCACTTCCGTCGTCGGGAACGTTCCCGCGGCCTCCCGCTCCCTTTCCCACTTGCGCACCGCGGCATTATACCGCCGCTGCACACCGCGCTCGCCCTCGCGCTCATGCTTCTCGACCCATTTCGCGCGTAATTTTGCCTCCCTATCGGCCGACCACTGCTTGATACAGGCGACGGAGAGGTCCCTATTGTATTCCTGGATCGGATTGATGAATGCGTCCGGGGCGTCGACGGGGATGAGGATGGTTGCGGCGCGTTCTGCGTGGCGCTGGAATCCGTCGGGGATGGGGAAGGGGATTTCGGGCATGGTGGTGGCGGTGGCGGTGTGGGTGTGCGCGAGGGATGAGAGAGCGCGTGATGCTGTGCGTGCTGTGCGGCTAGCGGCGAGCATGCGAACGTTACCCGCTCTACTAAGGCAGCGCCAGTAAGTCAGTCACATCTGAAACGCCCTCTCTCTCTCCTCAATGAAATCTAAGCGCGCCCCGCCCAAACAGAAGCGCAAGGCGATCGCGCGCCCCCTTTTCGTACGGCGAGCGAGGGCATTCGATGCGAGCCGAGGCATTCAAGACGGCGAGGCCGGCACCAAGAGCACCGCCGCAGCACCTCACCCACCATCCACCATGGCCGCACCAGCTCCCTCCTACCCGGCACACAGCCCCGCGCCCGCCGCAATCCCCCTCGAAAAGGGCGTGCCCCCGCACCCGACCGCGGACGCAACATCCGGCTACCTCTCCGCCCTCTACGCCCTGGCTCATCCCATCGCCCATCCGCTCGTCAACACCTACACCCGCTTCGAGGCATGGAAGGATTCCTTTGGGCTCTACCAGCCCGGAACAGCGGAGAACTTGACAAAGGAGATCAAGCAGACGCACCTGACGAATTTCCTGTTCGATGGTGCGCGGGCCGATCTGACAAAGGGCCTCAGCTTGAACCCGGCGTTCCAGGTGACGCACTCGTTCAGCTTGGCCAGTGCGACGGCACCGCCAATGTACAACTTTGGCGCCATCTATGCCGATAACAAGGCGAGTTTGGCGCGCGAGGCCCCGAGGGCAGGATGCGCGCGCTGACGCATTCTCCTCTTTATGCAGACTTTCCTGCAGGGAGGTGTCGACCACACCGGATCCGTCACGGCGCGAGCCAACCAGGCATGGAGCGCCGCCGACACGACCAAGGTCCAGGCCCAGGTGCGCGCTCGAGCCTCGAGATTTTCCGCTCTTCCCCTCGCGCGCTGACGTAACCTCCACCCCAGCTCACCTCGACCCCCGGCCACTCGATGATCCAAATCGAACACGACCACCTCGGCCCGCACTACTCGCTCAACCTGCGCACGATCAACCCTTCCGTCACGGACCTCACGGGTATCCACATGGTCTCCTTCCTGCACTCGGTCACGCCTCGACTCGCCCTCGGGTTCGAGACCCTCATCCAGCACCCGCAGCCCCAGATCCTCGAGACATCGACGTCCTACCTCGCCAAGCTCACGTCCTTGCCCGCGCCCTCACCCTCGACCCCGATCGCCGCGACGACGGGCATCAACACGGGCATCGGTAAACAATGGATCGCGACGGCTCAGCTCCAGCCCCAGGGTATCCTTCAAACGACCTACTACCAGAAACTCACCCCGGCCGTCGACGTCGGTCTTGACCTGCAAACGCTCATTACCCCGGACGGACCCATGGGGCCGGGCAAGCGCGAAGCGACGGCCACCCTGGGCGCCAAATATGAATTCCGCATGGCCACCTTCCGTGGACAGGTCGACAGCCAGGGCAAAGTCGGCATGCTGCTCGAGCAGAGGTTTACCCCGGCGTTTGCATTCTTGGTCGGCGGCGAGATTGATCACTGGAAGGGCACGAGTAAGATTGGCCTCGGCGTCATGATCGAGTCATCGTCTTTGTGAGTGGCGCGCGCACGTTCCCCCCTTTGCCGACTCACTCGCTGACTCTGTCACGTGTCAGGTCACCGGAAGAGTTGCAGGCCCAGGGCATGCTTCCTCCCGCCTAATGCCTCGGCGCTCGTTCCATACCGTCACTCCTCACGATTTCCTCCCTTCCCGCGCGCCCCGAAAGGCATAGATTGATCCTCAAAGGGCGGTGTATTTTCCCCGGTATACAGGCCATAATAGAAAATGAAACAATGAGAAACAACGCGCGAGCCGCAGAATGCGGAATGCCCGGTCGTGCGACCGCGTGGCTCGTGTGAATGTCGCCGCGCGACTCGGGGGCTCGACTGGTGTTCTCGGACACGATGTCAACCAGTCTTCGGGATGCGACAAGGCTGTATGACCGAGTCATGCACATCGGCGAATCTGTATGTGCAAGTTGGATTGACGCCAGCCTTCTCGAGAGCTGTTCGGATGGGGATTGACGCCAGCCTTCTCGAGAGCTGTTCGGATGGGGATCCACTGAATCCAGTCTCCTCAAGTTGCCTCGTTCGCCTCGTTCCAGGATGAAGCTGCCATACGCCCTTTCTGCCATACGCCCGTTTGAAGAGCATGACGGCCCCGTCCAGTTCGAGCGGATGGTGTCTGTGGGTAAAGAGGCCAAGGCGATCGCCACAACGGCTTTGTGCGTGGCGGCGTGAGGTTCTGGCGCTGTTCAGCCAAGACGATCATGTCATCTGTCGATCGGCACGGTTCTCCCCGGGCTCACACTGTCGGCGAGCGTCCTCCCAGCATCTGTGCAAATTGCCTAGGCCGATTGCCTTGGGCTTTGTGTCCAGTCGCAGGCCCCGTGCCTCCAGGCTATCCGTCATACGCTCCTGGACCTCGTCTCCACGGCGATCTTTTCCGTTACCCTGTAATGCCCCATTCGATTGGTCCTCTTCGACCGTTCTAGTTGAACCTTGGGGGTACACCCCTTTCGATCGCCCAGAAAGGGATCCCTGTCCTTCCTCCCACAAGGGGGCTCCCATTCTGAAAGAGATCAGCATAAAGGCGGCGGTGAGCTTTGACATGTGATTGAAAGTCCATCAAAGGTCTCTACAAAGGGGGAGCCCCAGCTTCCTGTTATGGTGGCCCCGCAAAGGGGAGGTATGATGGAGGCGTCCAAAGTCAAAGGGGAATAGATGATCGTCGTTCCAGAGGCTTTCGTTGCCACCGCTGGGGGAATATAACCCCGTCGCGGCGGCAAAGAGTAGTTTCCTGCGTACCTTGTTCTGCTCAAGTCAGTGTCACCATATCGCCACGTATCATCGTCCTGTATGCGAGCAGTCCTTTCGCCACTCGATAACGCCTTGTCAGTCGCAAAGATGTCCCTCCAGTCCACGACGACACCTCGACTGTCCGAATCTCTGGCAGACTCTGGCGAGAACGTCGCGCCGGCCTATATTCCAACCACTCCACGAAACCTTTGTGCCCCTCCCGACTCTATCCCGTGCGCCTCTCCGGGCGTGTCCAGCACCCGGGGGAAGTCTTGCGCATCGTCGCAAAGCTCGATCTTGGCGACACCGCCGACGAGCGTGTTTTCGCTCTTCGTCCTCTCCGCGCCGGAGCATATAGAGGGCGTTGTTGAGTGCTTTGATCGACCAAGGAGCTCGGGGAGAAAGGAGGTCACTGAAGATCACTTTGTTCAGCGACTGGACGACCTTGGGGAACACCATCGCACCGGGGGATTGCCGCTGAGACGACAATGCATAGCGCTCCGACTGGCTCCTCTTCCGCTACCGTCCTGTGACCCAATAGCCGACGCCACTTCACCCCTAGGGGAATCAACCTCGATAACGTATCGCAGGCGCTCTCGCTTCTCACGAAAGCTCTCGCGCCCGGTGATCGTCACAAACGACCAAGACGATATCCGCTCGCCCATGACCGCGGCGCGGGAAGAGACCGCCGTCCGTCGTGGCATCTTATCGCCCATACAGAGTTTATTTCCTGGACTCGATCTAAGCGTCCAAGATGGGCAGTCGTTTCCCGTGGATGCGGATAGCGGGAGCAAGGGACTTCGCAGGGTCGATGGATGCGCAAACTTGAAATCGCTCTGGCTCGAAGTCGGCAACGCTGGACCGGCAAGGCAGCAAGGTATGTCTGTCATCTCTCTAGGCAACCCTCCCGAGACTGAACCTATCCGCTCAGCTACATGTTGCCCATCACCCATGCTCGAAACGATCAACTCTACCGAGGGAGATCCTTTGATGATGCCATGATCTGAGCGCCCGCTCATGATCGTAATCTGGATTTCCGCATCTCAACCTATCCCTCACCATCCCTGCTCTGCGAGCTGGTGACCTTGGTTTACAGCTGTGTAGACGTCGATAAGCCGCGGGCATTGCTTGACATGCATATGACATTATCTACGCCCACGCGTACGCCTGGATTCATTTTTGAGCTTGGAGCGCTGGGTGCGTGCTGAATGAAGCGCAAAGCTGGGCCGAGCCTCGGCGTGATTCGTCATGAAAGCGAGAACTTGTGCACCCGAAAGCGAACGATCGAGTGTTTCAGGTTGGAACCGCAGGGAGGGGGAAGACTTGAGGGGGGCGTTGTTTTATGGCGCGCAGACGCGAGAGAGAATGGACGGACAGCGGATGCATCGAGCAACACGGCCCATGTTCCCACGGGCGCGGTCACGGTCACGCTCACCTCTCCCGTAGCCCCCTCCCTGTCTCACGCGTCATGCGGGAGCAATCGGCGAATGGTTCACTACACGAAGAAACCTACCAGTTGGCGGACATGCACTCGACCCATCGGAGAGATTCCTCGGTGGATCACGACGCGGCGCACGCGAGGGATGGACCGCGGATGGCGGGAGAGGAGTACGCGGATGACGACGTGGATGCGTTCATCGCCGAGAATGACGGGTTTCAGCACGGAGATGGCGGCAAGTTTTCTGCCGGACGATCAAGAGACCTGATCTCACATTCTCGCTTTGCAGATCAGCCCGGACATCCACGCGCACGCCTCATCGCTTCATTCTTCCTCTTCGGAGTCCTCAACAACATCCTCTATGTCATCATACTCTCTGCCGCACTCGACCTCGTTCCGCCGAGCACACCCAAGGGTCTCGTCGCCTTCTTCAACATCTTCCCCTCCCTCACCACCAAACTCCTTTGGCCATACCTCGTTCCCGGCAACCCGCAATACGCACGTCGAATCCTCGTCTGCACCGCCGCAAGCTGGTCAGGCATGGTCCTCATCGCCGCCGTCGACTCGACTACCCCGCGCCTCCTCGGAATCGGCATGGCCTCGTTCTCATCCGGCTTTGGCGAAATGACGTTCCTCCAGCTATCGACGACGCTGCCCACGCCACGGCTCTCACGAGACGCCTTGAGCGCCTGGTCATCGGGGACAGGCGGCGCGGGAATCGGTGGGGCAGCGTTATGGTGGATCTTGAGAGGGCTCGGCGTCCGCCGCGGTCTCGGCCTGGCCAGTTTCCTGCCGTTTGCGTTTCCCGCCGTGTTCTGGCTTCTCCTGCCGCGGTTCCCCCCCTCAGGGGAAGACCACATGGACGGTGTTTACGCGGAGCACGGTCAGGCTCAAGGTCAGCCGATCTTTGCAGTCGACGAAGACGATGCGTCGCGGCACTCTGAAGAAGGCCACGGCGCACGGAAAGTGTTCATCTCGCAAGCTCCACGGGCGCAAGTTGTTTTAACCGCACAAGAAAAGATTGCACTGGCCAAGCCGATGATTCTGCGCTACATGTTGCCGCTGTTCTTGGTCTTTGCGTTTGAATACATTATCAATGCCGTAAGTCTGCCTCGATGTGCGCCGGCCAAGATGCTCACCCGTGCGATGTGAGCTAGGGCATCGCGCCAACTCTTGCCTTTCCACCACCTCGTACGGGTGTCTGGAAGCACGTATTCAAGACAATCCGAGACTACTATCCATTCTGGTCCCTTACTTGCAAGTACAGCGCGTCTTGATACAGAACAGTCTCCAACCCAACCTCTTGCAGACCAGACATTCGTCTTCCTCTCCCGCTCCTCCCTCTCACTCGGCATGCGCCCAATTCCACGACGTCTCCTCTTCCTCCCGGCCGCACTCCAAGGCATCATCCTCACCCTCCTCGCCCTTCAAGCATCGCACTACATTTTCTCTTCCCCAGCAGCCCGGCCACACCCCTCATCCGCCGTGGAATCGGGACCCTGGTGGACTCGCGTGTTTGAATGGCTGTTGTTCGGCAGCGGCAGCGGCAGCGGCAGCGGCACCGGCGATCGCGCCGCATCGACGTCCCGCAAACACGTCACGGACCGTGCCATCTCGGTCGTGTTCCTCTTGATCTGCCTCGAGGGACTCATGGGCGGTCTAGGGTACTGTCATACATTCTATCATATCGGCCACGAAGGCGAGGACGATGGCGTGCAAGAGTATAGTCGTCTGGCTCAAGTCGGGAATGATCACGCGTCAGAGACCGTGGCATTGGACGATCTGGGTAGACGGAAGGCGATCAAGGAATTTCGAATGGGCGCTGCGGGCGCGGCGGATTCGCTCGGTGGGTCGAGACCGTACGTGCAGGCGGACTCGAGCTCAACATCTTGATCCTCACAGGTATCGTCCTTGCAACACTAATAGCCATGCCGGTCGAAATCTCGCTTTGTAAAGCCCAAGTGAAAGCCGGTAGTACCATTTGCAGAGAATTGTAGTTGCATCTCCCTCAGAAGCGGGATTATGGCGTATTGAACTATGTCGGATTACAACTATGGGCTGTTTTCTTTAATCGAGTACAACAAGAAACCTATAGCCTGCCATGGCTGCGCGGGATCTACATCAGCGAATGATCACCGACGCTCGCTTACGCTCTCTAGCGTGTTATCCCTTTCCTTCTTTCCGATACCCATCATGTTTTTCAGAACGCTGCTTGATGATCGGCTGAGCATCGGTTTCATGCTGACACCGCTGAGACTCCTCTTCAACATGCCGCCTCCCCCAGACGGCGTTCTGGGCTTCTCCTTGTCTTCCTTCTTCTTGCCCAACCCAAGCCCACCGAATGGCGAGGTCGATGCAGAGCCACTCTTGTTTAAAGTCGGAGAGCTCGACGAGTGCGGAGTAGGAGAAGTCGACGCATGCTGCTGATATGCCAAAGCAGGACCCCGAGAAACCGGCGCGCTGTTCGGTACGGAGCCGGTAGTCGATGATTCGTAAGACACAAAGCTACCAGACATGTCCCGAGACGGAGTTGTCAAGCCCGAAGTAGACGTGTCCACAGTTTGCGATCTCGACCGTGAGGCTGGAGATGTGCCGTTGGAATGATTGCCGTTTGCAACTCTGGGGACAGTCAAGCCCAATCCAGTCGCGGAGGTAGATGAGTCGGTTGGTCTTCTCTCCGAAGCCTTGAAATCGTTTGCACCGCCGTTGAAACCATATCCAGCCATATGAGACGATGACTCTGTCCTAGAGGTCGACGGCCTCGAGGATTCATAGACAGAGGAGCGTTTGCTCTTGTCTTTGTCGTCATCTCGATTGGAAGTCCGTCTCGACAACCAATTGCCTGTCTTGTTACCCTTGCTGGCAGACGACACACTATTCTCTCGCGCAGGAGTATACCCACCCATAGCGTTCGATGGTAGACCCGACGATTGGAAGCGATCCGCACCGATGCGAATTGCGCCTGGCGCCAGAGCAGAGGCAGATGAACTGGTTCGCGGTCGCCCAATATGATCACTCTCGAACGCGGGCGAAGACATCGGAGGCGTCATAGACTCCGGAGTCTGCGTTTCATACTCGCCCGAACGATAGTCGGAAAGAGCCGCGAAGACTTGCTGTTGAGGTGACATGGCGTTGTCCATGGGATCGATATCCAATAATGGGCCGGCTTGCGAAAATGTCGGTGAGAGCGGATCGAATCCAGGCGTCCTGGGGACAGGCACCGTCGCCTGGACTGGAATGGGATCAGCGATCACAACTGGAGCTGGTACCGGTGCTGGGGTTGCGGCCGGCGCTGAAGCTTGAACGGGAAGTTGAGTGGACGCTTGTGCAGGAGCTTGGAGTGGAGTTGAGGATACTGGAGCTAGCACCGACGCTGGGACTCGAGGCGGGACAGGCGCGAAAGTCGGTTCCTCGACCGGTAGGGTAGCTTTCGGAGGTTCCGGCTTCGGAAGACCAAGACTGGCCAAGTCGATGTCTGCGGCTTGATAGAACAGCACGTAACCCGCGCCTGCTTGATATTCTCCAAAGTATCGGACCAGATCCGCCTCCTGGATAGGCTCAACATTTTCATCATCGCACAGCATCCACTGCCCCTTGGACTTGACGGCGGCGACATAATGACCTTGATTTGTGCCACTGCCGATGTACGCGTCAATATCTAAATCGAAAAGGTGCTATCCGAACACTTACCCTCCGATGTGCACCAGCACTGCGATAAGCTCATACAGTCTATCAGGCGTCTCAGAATCCTCGCTCATGTTGAACAGCTTCAGCTGAGACCCAAAGTTGATTCGATACGAGAGTTTTCGCATGAAGACGCCGTTATCGTTCCAGATATACTTGAATCGCTTCAAGTGGAGTGCCAAGATGTTTGGTGCTCGCTTGATCTTAACACTGGGAGATACGCAAAATGATCAGTCTCCGGCAGAAGGTTCCTGGACAACCTCGCCTACCTTCTCTCAGCTTCCTGAAGCCCGCAGCAGGTCTCGCAGGAAAATTTATTCTTGCCATCCAACATCTCACTCGCCGAGAATTGCCTCAGACAGGAGCTGATAGACGAGTTTTGTTCGATATCGAGCGATAAATCCAGGAATGCTTCGTCTCGCGACGTGACCTGTTGACATCATCCGTGATTAGCACGATCATTCCTGATCCCTCACGAAGACTTGCCGTTTCGCAGGTCAAACACTTGATCTCGTTTGTCATTGTACCTTCAAACAATGATTGCACAAACGTCTTGCCCTTGGCTCTTTTCTTTTGCACGCCGCCATTGAGAGCAAATTTTCCGGCTATGTTGAGGCAGACGAGTTTGAGCGGGGCGCCGGAGGCGGTAGTCGCAAGACTCACCGAGATCAGGATCTTTCGCCATTCGCGTCTCGAGCTGTTCAACGTCACTTGATACCTGATTCAGCACCCACATGAGGAACTCATGGGCATCCTGGTGCTGGGCGCCCCGGAACATTTCATTCTCCCTTTTGGCGGTCTTGACCAATTCTTCGGGTCTTGCAACACCTTTACCCAATGTTCCAGCGCCGTGAGGTCCGCCACCTCGAACTGTCTGCTGATTGGGCTTGTGCGGGTTGATCAAAGTCGAACCGCCCGACGTGCCCGTTCCCGGTGGCGGAGCGGTCTCTTCCTTTGGCGGCGGAGGCGGATGAGCGTCAGAGGTAGAGATGTATTGGAAGACAGATTGAATGGTGGACAGCATCGACGGCGTAGGTGCATTCGGATCAGTGTTGACCTTCAAAGGCTGTTCGGTCGGTTCTGTCTTTTGCTGCAAGGATCGTCCGGCGTTTCTGGCAACAGTCGGACTGGTCGGCGGTGAGGCAACTGTGGAATTGCGCTCGGGCACAGGGGCCATGTTTGTCTGAAGCTTGGGTAGGGATGCAGGCACTGATGTTCCGGGGGCAACACCGGTACTCATCGATCGCGTACGCATCGCCATGCTCCATCGGTTCTTTGACGATGCCGGCGACTGAAGGCCGTTGTCCTTGGGATCGGTTGAGCCCGTTCCACCATTGGCCTGAACACCGTTCTCTGCATCCAAGAGTTCCTGTGCATGTTTACGGTTGAGCTCGACGAGTTCCGTCGGGGAAGGACCAATGGGAATGGTTGGAAGCGTGATATTGGGGTAAGCGTTGGTGAACTGGCGAAAGGGATCGCAGTGGTAAAGGACCTGAATAACGGAATTGGCGTAACAAGTATTGCCGAACTGTTTCCAGCAACGACGTAACAACGCATTGTAAGCATAAGTATAAGGGTCATACGAAGAGCGAGAAGAGGCTCCAGCACAAGCATGGTGCGCGCGCAAACACTCACGTTTTCCAGCCCAAAATACTTTTCCTCTCTGCCGTCAAGAAGCTCGTCATCGTCGTCCTCATCCTCGTCCTGTTTTGACGACACATCCAACGGACCGGCCTTGGCCGGCAGTACGCCAGGCTTTCCTTGAGGCGAAGAAGCGGATTGCAGACCAGGTGAAGTTCCACTCGAGGGCGACGAGGTGTTCGTGGGCGACTTGAAGCCCCATATCCGACGCGATGACATTTTGCGCGTTGTCGACCAGACTCCGAGGAGTTCAGCGCTGGTCTTTGAGGGTGATGGCCGATGCTGTGGTATCACAGATCTAGTCCTTGTCAGTCTGCTATCGCTCCTCGTGGACGATCACGGGCGAGGGGCAGGCGAGCGCTGTAATGTCGCGGTCGCAGATGTCGGCACTCGATGGCACGCTACGCTAAGCGCACAGACGCGGAGATCGTTTTCGACGGAAAAGCTCCGTGGCGGCAATCCAGCTGGCGAACCGGTCTTTGCTGCAAGGCAACGATTTGGAGGGATGGCGATCAATCTGACGACCGCCTCCTCTTCGTCGACGATGCGATAGGCCCAGATCTGTAGACCTAGCCCTATGAGCAGCACGCGGTCCGGTCCCGAAGCTGCTGCCGACCTGGGGAAAGCGGCATACGAGCTGGCATACGTCACGACAATGCAAAAACAGAGCTAGCGGACACTAGTCGGATTTCCCCACACCACCCTAACTCAAAGTAAGTCCGAAAGTCCGAGAAACAGCGGGGAAGTGCGACATGACCTACACAGCAAACGTCTTGTGCAAGTGAGCGAAGATAGCGAGGATCTCGCACCGTCGTCCACATTTCAGGTCGTATACGCAGCTAAAGGGAAACCCCAGCAGAAGCCAAAGGAATGCGTTCGGCTGTACCGGCTGGCATCAGGTCTATTTTCGGAGCAGTGCGAAGACAACGTTGTGCTCCAAGGGAATGAGCAGGACCTCGACCTCCGGCAGGATACAAATGCATCGATCATTCAAGGCTTCACTATGGCATATATTTATGCGTCGACATCCTAGCCAGTAGCTTAGGCAGCCTTTCCGACGTCCTGCATCAACTTTTCCGCTTGCTTCTGTTCCGCTTCAGTAGGGGGATGATCAAAGACGACAGGCCCGGCGGGCGGTCCTTCTGCCGTCTTGACGACCGAGACCTCCTCAATGGACAACCTTTCCTTGGCAGATCCGAAGGAGTCGGTCGACGATGCATCGTCCGTTGCCGAGGTAGTGATGTCGTGCTTGTGATCGGATGCTGCAGCGACGGAGAGATTCTGCATGTCGGAATGCAGCCCGTCAGCTGTCGGTGAGATTACTTGACGGGGTGATTCGTGGATCGGTGTGCCCGCAGCAATATGAGATGCGGAGGGAGACGTGTCCCGGTGCGACGGCTCCGAAGCGGTTTCGGCAGAGCCCTCGAAAGCTGCCTTGGCGCCCCTGCCTAATGGCGGAACGCAAGGCTGACCATTCTTGTCCAAACGTCCCCCATCTGGAGCCTGCAAGGAGGTTAGCTGATGTCCCGATTGATCATGCCTCAACGATTTCGTACGAGGTGGCAGAATCTAGCGTGGCCAAAATTAGGATGAGCAAGCGAGACGCCGTCGAGCAATGGCAAAACTTACTGCACAATAGTGTTCCAGTAGGTATCATAGTCGAACTTGAAGTTGTTATCTCCTTCAAACTAGATCGCGTTCAGCATTTGGAGTATGCTTGCCAAATCTACCGGACATACCTCGGCGTCTAATTGAGCGACCGGTACGAGCTCTGGGAGTTTCGGGTTGAATCGCATCTGAAGCGATGTCGATGAGTTGTGAGCGACGCGTGTGAGGTCCGAAGTGATATCTTACCTTGTCCTTGGTGACCGGATCCAGGAACGGGGTAATTGCTTGAAAGAAGGCATTGATGAACCATCTACAGATGACAAGGGTTAAACGGGACTTCCGCGCCCAACAAAATCCCCTTACGGTATGTTCACAACGATAGCTCTTCCCATGCGTTCAACATAATGCTTCTGCAGAATAGTCAGGACCTGTCGAGCCGTCCCTATCGAGGGAGTCGTTCCCGAAGTTGC
>JAMALG010000138.1:0-24428 GCA_023628115.1 Naganishia sp. PT2105A-2 | reverse complement strand
CCATCAAGCTGATTCAACAACTCCAACATTGTCCGCTGCACCTCTCGATCACCGCTCTTGTCCGAGTCGAAACGCTTTGTCCCGATGGCATCGAGCTCATCGATAAAGATGATGGCCGGGGCCTTTTCGCGCGCCAGCTCAAAGGCGTCACGAACGAGTTTTGCGCCGTCACCGATGAACATCTGAAGAGAGTCTTTAGGGGAATTTGGATGCTGGAAAGGCGAAAGTGACGCACCTGAACGAGCGACGGTCCCGCAAGCTTCAAATAACACGCATTCGTCTGCGCCGCACATGCCCTCGCCAGTAGTGTCTTTCCGGTACCTAATTTCCCCGTGTTACAGTTAGCCTTCTTTCTCGCCATGTCGGATATCAAGGGGGACGTACCTGGTGGTCCGTACATGAGTGCACCCTTGGGCGGCTTGATGCCCAACTTTTTAAACTTGTCCGCCTGCTGCATCGGCAACACACTGACACGTATCATTAGCTTACGAGTTTCACCCAGGACCGTCACGGAGAAAAGGCACTCACATGGCCTCGACGAGTTCCTCAATCTGCTTGTCGAGCCCACCGATATCGGCATACGTGTCCGTCGGCTTCTCGTCCACTTCCATGGCTTTCACTCTCGAGTCGTACTCTACCGCCACCCGCCTTAGCACACGCATCGCAAGAAACAGAGGGTAGAGGGGAGAGACACACCTGCTGGCAACGTATCAAGCACCAGGAACGAATCCTTATTCACCCCGATCAAGTCCCCCGGCTTCAACTCCTCGGCCGGCACGAGCCCGATCATCGGCAAGAAGACGGTCTGGCGCGAACTCGTCTTGATGACGGCGCACTTTGATTTCTTGGCGTTTTGCTCATTCTTGACGGCACCCTCTTCGGCTTCTTCGTCCATGTCGAGGATCTCGACAACGTTGCCGACGAGGTAAGGCAGGACTTTGTTTTGTTTCACTTTTTGGGTGTTGTCGGCTACTTGTTCGGCCATGGTGTTTTGTTCGTGCATGAGGCGGAGTTGTTCTTGTTTCATCATCTGCCGGAAGGACCGACGAGCGAAGCGAGGGGCAGGAATTGAGAAAGTAACGAGCCGCGAGGGAGGCGAAGAGGTAATCGGTTGCGAAAGGGCAAGGCGAAATACGTGGGGATCAGGAATATAATCAAGGCGAAAGAACCGGAAAACGAACCTTGCATTCACTGTCAATCAACCGTATCTGCATGCGTATCTCATCCGGCGACATCTACGCAGTCTGATCAGCCCACTTTACCATCTCCCGATGATCGCCTCGACGCACCTTCAACACACTCTCCGGCACATCCTCGAACCGATCGACGACGGGCTCGGGCGCCTGGGCCTTCATCTCGACGTCCTCGGGTTTGCTCTCCGGCGCGACTGTCGTCGATGGCGTCGTCTCGGGCTTGTCGCTCGTGGGAGGCTGTGATGGTGGATCAGACGACGGCGCGGACATTGTTGATGGATTGTATAGATGATGATTAGCCACCAACCAGATGATGAATGCATGAATGCATGCATGAATGCGCACGATCTAGCTGACGCAGCGATGAGGTATCACTCGCTCGGGCGCACCCTCAACGGAGATTTCCCGCTTCTATCCGCCGCGGCTGTCTTCGTCATCCCATACACAGGGCTCCTCTTCATTCTTTAACTTGGCCGCTATACCCTCCCGTTCCACATCCAACAAGATGTCCGCCCCGCCTGCACGCGCTCCCCCGCCACCGGCAGACGAGCCAGCAGACGGCGCATCATCCAGTGCGCTTCCTTCCCCCTCCTCTGCATGCACCGACCGATGCTGATCAACGAGTTATCGTAGATGAACGGCTCCTCGCAGCGGCAAAGACGGACAACGAGGAGCTGCTCGAGGCCGCGTTTGCTGATCCCGCGTGCGACGTGAATTGGCAAGATGGGCTCGGAAATACCGGTGCGTTTTCCCCTTTGCTTTCTGTCCTTGCGTGGCTAACCCTTACGAACCAGCTCTGCACTACGCGTAAGCCGTCTGCTTATCCCGCAACACAACTTTCGTCTCATACCAAGATTCGAAAAATCCAAGCATCACAAACGCCAGTACGACGGTCCTCGAGCATATCTTGTGCCACGAGCAATGCGATGTCGATTTGCAGAATAAGCTAGAAAGGGATACGCCATTGCATCTCGCTGTACGTTTTCGGCTTCGCTATTTTCGAGAAGCTTGGGCTGAGGATTGAGGTGAGCAGGTGAAGACGGAAGAAGATGGAAGAGACGGGTTGAGGTTCTACCTCGGTATGTTTCCCATTTCCTATCTCATGACTGCATGCTGAATCAACCATAGTCGAAACCCTCGTCGAAGCCGGCGCAAACCCACTGTACGCTCCCTCCCCCCTCCCCTCTCCTCTTCCTCCCCTGACCGCTTTCCCTTCCTCGGCATCTCAAAGAATCAAAAACAAACACGGCCTCCGTCCCATCGATACCCTCCCGCCACCACCACCGCCCGCACGACGGGCGGCCGCGCCAGCCGTACAGCCAGACGGGGACGATACCGAGGCCGTGCGGGCGTTGTTGAGGCGGGCCGAGGCGGAGATGGCGCTGGGTGGTGCCGGGGATGGGGATGTTGCGAGTGGTTAGTACCATTTTTTTCTCTTTGCGTTGCTTTGTGTGGGAGGCGCTGACGCATGGGGTGGGGCAGATGATGATCTTATTGACGCAGATGATATTGCGTCGGATTGAATGATCAACGGTTGAGGTACCAAGAGGTTGAAACCGAACACACGAATGACACCGCGTTGTACACTGGCCAGCATTTATCGAGATCTTGCCATGGGCTGGAACACAGGACATGGTATATCCGCTTTCGGGCAGAGCAGTCACCCGAACGGATGCTAGAGAATCCTATTTCAGGGACGTGTTGGCGCCGCGAGAATGCTTGTATGGCGATCAAGTCTTGTTCATTCCATTTTCAACGTCTTGGTTCAAATTCTAGACCGTGTGCATGTGACTTGGATCGCACTGTTTTTCCATTACAAGCCGCATCCGAGCTATGGGTGAACGAGCCTCAAATACGGTTCACATCCGAGGTCAGGGCGACAGAGATTGATCAGTAGTAGCTTGTAAAACGCTCGGTAGGGCGACGGTTTGCCAATTTAGATTATCGTTGAAAGCACCGTTTTTGCGGTTCAATTACCATTCCGCTGGGCGCCTGAAGATGCCGTGGTGGGAGTGGCGTAGACGATGATCTCGTCGTTACCGGAACTGTCAGATGGCCTCGAGTCTACTTGAGCTGCACGGATGATTATAGCAGAGGGTGACGCAAGGTGTCTACGAAAACCCGTCGTACAAGAGCACATCTATCGCAAGGACTTGTCGATATATGCGCATCGCTCTATCGGTCCCCACTTCCGTGTCGTCGAACATGCTCTACAGGCCTTACAGGCACCGCACCGCCCTTCTCCCGCTCCCTATGCCCATTCGTGCCCATCGTCAGCCTCGCCATCCCCGTCGGCAGATCGCCCGACCGTCTGCGCTCGATGGGCGGGTGTGCGGGATTGGCGCCCGAAGGAGGATCGTCCCAGTACATGGTGGTGCTTCTTTTGAAAGTCGCTGGTGGTTGCTGCTGCTGGGCACGCCCCGAAGCACGTTGTCGCGAAGGCGAACCCGTCCGGTTTGGCGGGGCGAGGGGTGAACTGATCGCTGGTGGATAGATCTGCAGATGCGGATATGGCATGTGATGTGGCATCGGGAACATGCCATATGGTGTCACGGGCAGGCTCCGGTGTTGCTGTTGAGGCGGCGTTGGCGGTGTCAAGACGGCCGGGAGAACGCAATCCCGATCAACGAGCATGTGGAACAAGAGGAGGACGTAGAATGCCGCGTTGCCGGCATTGGAGAGCGGGATGTGATGTGGAACGGGTATGGATGCTTGTGCAAGCATGGACCGGAGGGAGAGGAGCTGCGACGGATCGCGAGTCTGCATGGTGGAGACGTGTGTGAGTGATTTCGAGCGAAGGTGACGCGGAGGTGCCGGGTCACCGAGGAGCGGGATTGATGGCGATTGGGGTGAATTTGAGCTCGAGATCGGGTGAGGGGAACGCGAGGCGAGGGCACGCTCGAGGTGCGGCAGGTCGATGACCATGACGTTGGCCGGGATGTGCACGTTACGGAGGTCGTGCAGTCGGGAAGAATCGTTGACGGAGACAATGACGAGGGTGTTTGCTTGAGACTCGCTTTCCGGCGAGGAGAGAGTTGATATGGTGGCGCTGGGGGGCGAGTGAGCAAAGACGTGGCGGAAAGAGGCCGGCGAACGTACTTGAGGACTTTTTCCAAGGCGGCCATGCTTACGGGCTGGCTTTCGCCGTGAGCATACGACCGAGGCATGCTCGGCATGTGGTGATTTGTATTGGTGCGCTGCAAGAGTCAGAATAGAACCAGGTGGGGACAAGCGGACATACCTTGTCCAGCCATTCTGACACGACGTAGTGTGATCTCCGATAGTTCTCGTCCGGCAAGGGAGGCCACGAGTCCTAGAGGAATGTCAGTAGACGTTTTCCCTATCCGCGAATACGCACCATTGCATCGATATTCCTGCTTTGAATCAGTCAATGTCCAAATTCAGTACATCACGACTCACCGACACCGCATCGCCGCCACGCCTGCTTCCAACACAACGCCATTGCCCTTCTCCCACCAAACGACCTCCAACGCCAAAAAGGTATGATTCCGCGAATTCCACAGCGCCTGTACTTCCCCCGGATCGCCGGCCCTAAGTTTCTTGCGCCGTGCGTTGAGCTCGGCCGAGGGGATCGTTGCTTGGAGACGCTTGTAGGTTGTGAGATCGTTGATGATTCGAATCATCCTCGGCTTGGACTCGAACGGGTCGATGGGAAGCTGCCATGAACAGGTCAGTCGCAGCACGACGCGAAAGCGTGCGTGTCCCTGAGACGCACCTGATTTGGCAACTTGGGCAGACTCTCCCCGAACCGAACTTTAATCATCCTCGCAAACTGCTGCACCGTCCCTCCCAATCCACCCGCTCCGCCTCCATGCTCGGGATTCGCACTCCGCACGGCGACGTGGCCCCTCCCCGTTCGACGATCCGTAACGACGATGGCGCCCCATCCGAATGCGAGGAAATCGTTAAAGGTGATAAAATAGGACGCAAAGGAGTGATTCCACCTGACGATCCGTGAGCTTTAGGCTGTAGTATGAAACGAGAAACGTACCATTGAAAACCCTTGCGCTCAAAGTATCCCCTAAGAAACGTTTCAGCCCTCCACGCTCGCCACGCAATCGTTTTCCAATAACCCACATGAACGCCGCATACACATCATGCAGATCGGCATCATACTCGCGCGGGTTGACCAGCACCGCGTCCGACATGATGGCCTCGTCGTCGCTCTCTGGACCAGCATCACGATCATAACGACGGGACACGCTGGTCAAATAGCCCAGGATCGCATCGCAAAGCTGTACACTCATCGGAGATGCCATACTGCGGATGCTAATCTTCTTACGGCGGACCGGATCCGCTCGAACGTGGTCAGGTACAGCCTGTCATCGCCATCGGTGTACCTTTGGTCGCGTCCAGCAGCAAGACTTTCTGCTGACAACACTGCTGACACGGTCAAGTCCAAATCGGAACGAACATTCAGGCAGAACCATATTATATACATCGGCCTGATCAGGCTCTTTTGATTACTTGTCTATACAAGCTCTACAAACTCTAAGGGAAACACAAGCACTCCTGCCCCATTCTCTAGTCGACCTCCTCAACCTGAGGCTCCGACGAGTGGTCAGCGCCACCGGCACCTCCGGGCATACCACCGGCACCGGGCATACCACCGGGTGCACCACCCTCGGCGTACAATCGCTGCATGATCGGGTTGGCAACGCCCTCGAGCGTCTTCTGGTGCGACTCGATCTCGTCCTTGGACGCGGCGTCGGATCCCTCGAGGAAGGAGATGGTCTCGTCGACGGCGGCCTGCAGAGCCGACTTGTCCTCGGCGGAGAGCTTGCTGGCGGTGGCGTCGTCACCCAAGACGGTGTTCTTGAGGTTGTATGCATACGACTCGAGACCGTTCTTGGCGGAGATTCGGGCGGCGGCCTCCTCGTCCTCGGCCTTGTACTTCTCGGCCTCGGAAACCATTCGCTCGATCTCCTCCTTGGACAATCGACCCTTGTCGTTGGTGATGGTGATCTTGTTGGTCTTACCCGACGACTTGTCGGCGGCGGAAACGTTCAAGATACCGTTGGCGTCAATGTCGAAGGTGACCTCGATTTGCGGGACACCTCGAGGCGCGGGGGGGATACCGGAAAGGTCGAACTTGCCGAGCAAGTTGCAGTCCTTGGTTCGTGCACGTTCACCCTCGTAAACCTGGATCAACACACCGGGCTGGTTGTCCGAGTAGGTCGAGAAGGTTTCACTCTTCTTGGTCGGGACGGTGGTGTTTCGCTTGATCAAGGGAGTCATGACACCACCGGCGGTTTCGATACCGGTCGACAAGGGAGCGACATCGAGCAACAAGAGGTCCTGGGTCGAGGACGAGGTGTCACCGGTCAAAATGGCGGCCTGGACGGCGGCACCGTAGGCAACGGCCTCATCCGGGTTGATCGATCGGTTGGGCTCTCGGCCGTTGAAGAAGTCGGAAACGAGCTTCTGGACCTTGGGGATACGAGTGGAACCACCGACAAGGACGATCTCGTTGACGGACGACTTGTCGATCTTGGAGTCTCGGAGAACCTTCTCGACGGGCTCCATGGTGGATCGGAACAAGTCCTGGCAGAGCTCTTCGAATCGGGCTCGGGTGATCGAGGTGTAGAAGTCGATACCCTCGAACAGCGAGTCGATTTCGATCGAGGTCTGGGCGGCCGAAGAGAGAGTTCGCTTGGCTCGTTCACAGGCAGTTCGCAATCGTCGGAGGGCTCGGGCGTTACCGGACAAGTCCTTCTTGTTCTTTCGCTTGAACTCCTGGACAAAGTGGTTGACGAGTCGGTTGTCAAAGTCCTCACCACCCAAGTGGGTGTCACCGGCGGTGGCCTTGACCTCGAAGATACCCTCCTCGATGGTCAAGAGCGAGACATCGAAAGTACCACCTCCCAAATCGAAGATCAAGACGTTCTTCTCACCTTCGGTCTTCTTGTCCAAACCGTAAGCGATAGCGGCGGCGGTAGGCTCGTTGATGATTCGCAAGACGTTCAAACCCGAGATCAGGCCGGCGTCCTTGGTGGCCTGTCGCTGGGAGTCGTTGAAGTAGGCGGGGACGGTAACGACGGCGTCCTTGACGTCGCCACCCAAGTAGGCCTCAGCGGTCTCCTTCATCTTGAGCAAGATCATGGAAGAGATTTCTTCGGGAGTCTGAGAAAGAGGTCAGTTTTTGGTCCAGAAACGGTGAGGTGGCGCGCGCGACTCACGAATTCCTTCTGCTCGCCCTTGAACTCGACTTGGATGACGGGCTTGCCGCCCTTGTTGATGACGTTGAACGAGAAGTGCTTCATGTCGCTCTGGACTTCAGGATCGTCGAACTTGCGTCCGATCAATCGCTTGGCGTCGAAGACGGTGTTGTGCGGGTTCTGGAGGCGGAAGACAAAGGTGAGCGCCAAATTCTGGTCCTGAATGCTTCCTAGCGACTTACCATAGCGACCTGGTTCTTGGCGGCATCTCCGATGAGACGTTCGCTGTCGTTGAATGCAACATAGGACGGAGTGGTTCGGTTTCCTTGGTCGTTGGCAATAATCTCGACTCTAGGGCGGTCGGCGGTCTCCATCAGCACAGTATCCCAAGATTGAAGACATGACCCACTTACCGGTCGTTCCTGAAGACGGCGACACACGAGTAGGTCGTTCCCAAATCGATACCGATTGCGGCGGTCATTGTGAAGTGTTGGGGTGAAGAAGAAAAGAAAAAGTTGGGTTCGGGTTCGTTAAAGTACGAAGGACTATCTGAGGAGCAAAGGCGAAGGTGCGGGAAGAGCAAGGTGCTTCGTAAACGTTATATACAACGGATTCCAGGGTGGTGGCGGCAAGAGACGTCCGACCCGTCTGCGAGGGGAGAGAGGCAGCGGCGAGGAACGATGGAGACGGAGCGGAGGAGAGGGACCAAGGAGAGTGCTCGAAGGGCAGGCCTGCGGAAGCAGATGACGGATACTGCTCGAACTTTCTGGCATGGATCTTGGGGCACGTGACTGACAATGATGGAATATTGCCGAGGTATCGTCAATTTGTTCCCTTTACCCATTTCCGATCTATTTTCCGATCCGCGTGCGGTGTCATTCTAGACATCCCGTAGAAGCCATGTCGACCCGAGCCGAGACAGCCGCGTTCCGGGCACACAGGGACGATCATTGTTCATCCCGGCTGAGCCGTACTCATCGCAGACTGTAGAAAAGTTGACCATGTCCCTCGAGAGGTCGCGACCATAATGTTCTCCACCTCCGCCGGCCTTCCTCCTGCCGCGTCGCACCTCGGTGCCCTCACCCTCACCCTCTCCTACGTTGGCTCCCTCTACCTCACCAAACCCGAGCGAAAGCGGCGAGCGGATCCATCAACCGCGGCCACCGACTTCGCACCGGCTCTCGATGATGTGATATCACAGGACATCGGATCTATCCCGCCGAAGCAGGATGTGTTGAACAGGGATCATCCAGTCGTCATCAAGTCGCGAATTCGCGCGGTCAGCGTGGCGACCCTTGCAGGGATGATAGGAGTTGGCTTGATAGTGGGAAGGCACGAAATGACACTTGAGGGCTGGAAGTCTGCCGTGAGTCCCTCATCAACCTTTCAACTCTGACTGACGTCTCCACAGCTCACAGCATCCGCCTTTCTCCTTGGACTCTCTACATCCCGCCAAATCCTTCCAGACATCCTCGCACCGCTCCTCTTCGTCGGACCTCTGTACACCACCTTTCTCGAGCGATCTCTTCCGTTTCAACATTTTGGGCGACAAAGTCTCGGGTTGGGCTCGGCACAACAATGTGACGGCATGCTGGACTGCTTGAGAGTGCTATGGACGCGTAGAGAGGAGGGAAAGGATGAGGGCGAGAAGACGGTGTTGCGGAACCTCGAGCAACGACGGTGGATCGAGCTGAGGAATTACATCGCTGTGAGTCGTCCCCCTCGTCGTCCCGAAAACACGCTGATGCATCGTAGGGTCCGATATCGGAGGAGCTGGTTTTTAGGGCGTGCATCATCGCCATCTACAAACTCGGCGGATTTTCCTCCAAATTCCTTGTCTTTGTCTCCCCGCTTTGGTTCGGCCTCGGTACGTTGCTCGAACATGATTATCAACGTTTCTGACGCTTTGCAGCGCATCTGCATCACGCATATGATGCGTACGTCAAGGGCGGAAAGACATCCCGCGCAGCATTGCAAGCATTCGTCACGTCTCGTACGTTACCCCTTCCCCCCCGCCTCACCGTTCCTCATCTACTGCCCAGTCTTTCAATTCATATACACTACCCTCTTCGGCTGGTTTGCGTCACACCTCTTCGTCAAGACGGGTATGTTTCTGCTCTGCTGCGCCTTGTGGCACCGCTGACGTCTGGCTGCAAAGGTTCAATCTGGCCGCCGATGCTTGCGCATGTGTTTTGCAATATGATGGGATTCCCGAACCCGGGATACGCGATGCAGCAGTTTCCGGAGAAAAGAGGTCGTGAGTGACATGTCGCATCAGGTGTGATGAATCCTGACGGGCTCTGCAGGGATCATATTGACCTATGTCGCTGGAATCGTAGCATTTGTAGTGGGTTTAAGCAAGTTGTAGATACTGGTATGGACAATCGTCAAAAGCGACACGGCACTGATAACAGTTGCGACACGACACAAAGCATGATAGCATAATAGCATGTGGGCCTAATTTGAAACTCACGAAATCACTGGAATGAAAAAAGACTTCGCGAGCGATTAACATGGACCTTTGCAGATTCGCTCTCCGACCTGTTCAAGAACCCTCCATAAACACCCTCCCTCCCTGCCGCTCCACCACCCTACTCCACAAAGACCCCAAGTACCGAGCCTTCACACCAAAAGGGTATACATCAGCCCAGCGCCCATACGGAGTCCCGCGAAGAGGTGTCGAAGAGGAAGAGAAGGAGGGAGCCACTGTTCTTCCGCTGCATACGCCAATATGCCATCGTCTGTGTGAGAGTGGCACCAACGATAGGGAAGATATGTGGGGGAAGACGTTCTTGTGACGGCCGTGAGGAGCAAAACCCGGTCCGAGGGAAGGGACATGGTGGGACTCGTTATAAACGACTCGCGGGGTGCAAGGAGAATTCGCTGCGATCGAGCGCTTGATGCCGAGGTGTTGCGCTTTCTTGCGGCTCGTCCTCGGATGACGAATGCTCGCTCCGAAGTCGTGGGAAGTCGGATCTTGACCTTGACACTCTCGAGCTCTTTTCAACAACCTCCTCCAGCACATCTTGGTTTTGAAGCTCTGGCTGGCGCACCTTCTCGACCTCCTCCACCGCCTCATACGGCTATTAACGAAGGACACCGATAGACCGCTACAAGTATCGCTCAAGGTTGAATGTGAGCGGAGACCTTGGTCGAAGAACGGCAAGTCGCCATTGACGTCCGGGATGTCAGCCGACGACTGGAGAACACTTGCGATGTAGCATGTAAAGTCGGCTGCCCTACGGCTTACTGCCAAGATGCGATTCATCGTTGATGATTTGATGCGATGATGCCATGAAAGCACTGCAGCCATACCAGTACAAAACCCTCGCCCATCGCAGCGCTGTACCAGTCCTCGGTTGACCTAGAAGCCAGGTTCGCATTTCTCGCAGCAGGAGCTATAGGCTCACAGCGATTGGTGACGATTATAGCGACGACGTCTACAACTTGGCTCGTAAACTCGTGAGTGACATCATCCAACACCAGCAGAGATCATCACCGGGGAAGACTAATATCGACTCGAATAGTTCCGCCCTCCCGATTTTGACGACGACCACGCTTGCAAGCCCCCGATATAGAAGCCGGAATCGATTGCTACGATACAGTATTTTCGCGGCGACAATGCGAAATGATCTACATCTGCAATCCTCGGACGGCCTGGTATGTCGTAGCGACGATGCGATTCCTTCCAAAGGCTCATACAGGCCACAGGTAGTAGCCGGTATCACATGCCTTGCACGCAACATCATCGCGATCCTCGGCTCGATCCGCCCGTAGATCGATTCAACAGAATGCCAACCGCCAGCATATAAACCTATATTTGCCATGAGCGCGTCGCTTCCCATTCACTCACCCTGCGACTCTATCCATCAGCAAAATGCACATTCACACGGAAATGACTCTGGCGTCGATTCTGCTCGCAACGAGCATCGCGGCCTCCACTGCGACTGCCGATATGACCGCAAATCGAAGTCTCGGCAAAAGAGACCTTTCCGATTCAAGCTATAACCGACTCGCTATCATCCATGCTAGCAGTGAGTACGCATTGTCCCTTTGGTGTCGTGCGCTGACCCTTTCCAAGTCGGGAGTGCGGCGACAATGGTGATCTTCCCGTTGGGCGTCCTAGGGGCACGGGGCCTGAGGGTCGTTACCGCAAGGTGGTGGTGGGCGCATGGTGGGCCAGACGCAAAGAGCCTTGAAGATGCTGTTGACACCATTTGCAGCCGCGTTGCAGGGTATCTTTGGCTTAGGATGCATCGTGGCGGCATTTGTGCTGTAAGTGCTTCATGACGACTACCTTTTGCGATGTGCTCACTGCCTTATAGCGGTGTCATTCTCGTTGATTCCGGTGACGATTTCACAGAAGGCCATCGTGTGAGTTGCTTGTCCTTTCGCGGAACTGACACTGACGAACATCTCAGCGAACCGGCCTCGTTTTGCTCATTCTCGTGGTTGTGCAAGCGATCTTTGGCACCATGCTCAAGCTCGCTGGCAAGACCAAGATCCAGGACCCCGACCGAGTGCCATCCATCAAGGGACATCCGTTGCAAAACTTTTTGCACATCTTTACGGGTGTAAGCTGGACGTCGGTACGATCGCGACGCTATCTGATCTATGACATGTACAGCTCGCCATTCTCGGCCTGGGCTTCTACCAAACATGGTCCGGCTTCTCGCTCATCGAGCAGGGTTCAGACGGATCTTTAATAGTACCGCTCGTGGTGTACATCCTTTGGGGTGTGATTGTCGGTGTAAGTTGATTCGCGGCATCAGGCGAAGTCGAACTCAGAGTTCTCCTTCCTCGTTCAGGTCGTTACCGCTCTCTATCTCGCAGGACTCGGTGGGTGATATTGTGCCGGTGACCGCTCGATCTAACCTCCTTGCAGGTCTCATTCCCCTGCAACTGCGAAAGGAAGAAGAGCGCCGAGCCGTTCACTTCTACGGTGGTGAGAAGGCGACCTACGTTGCTCATACTCCTGCGTACGGAACCACAACGGCGACAATCGTTCCTGAACCTGAAATGCGCAGCCGATACATGTCGTACTCGTACAGGGACGCACGCTCGAATGCAGTCGCCCTGGCGACCCCGGTCGACGTTCATCACCCGGAGAGCCCGATTCGGGCCGACGGTTCGGCAAGGTCGCTTTCAAGCTTGGAGCAGGAAATATTGGATCGCCAGAGGAGGACCAGCGCTGTTCCCCTTATTCAGCGCACTTAGCCATGCTATTGCTCAGACCTCACGCGCTGGATAGGTAAGCAGAGATAGGAAAAGTTGTACGTCGACTATACGCTGTTATAATATGAGAGACATAGGACATGGGCTATCGATTATTTTTCTGAAGAATTATACGGCTGCCTTCCTCTGCGACATGCAAAGGCTTCGCCAGACATACACATTACGAACAGGGAACATCGGCAAGGTTGAAAGACGCGTCGCGCGTTCGAATCCCGTTTTCCATCAAGGGATCTGGTTTTCAGCTGCTTCTGATGACCTCGCCCTTACATGCGTTGGCAAACGACTGAATCGGCTCGGGAGAGATCAACACCAGCTTGCGAAAGAGGTCAGAGGATCCTCTCAACTTCAACATCGCCTTTACACATCCTCTACCGAATCAACGCAAATAATTCCCTCAAGCCCCAACTTTGAAGATGATTTCCAGCGCAGGCGAGATCGCTATGCCCGTAGGCATCGTGACGTCTTCGCACCTTCCCGCCACCCTATCGAACGAGAACAAAGTCAGTAAACGCGCTTCTGTATCATACCCTTGTGCCTGATCTGTGTCTTCTTCCTCTACCTCTTCGGGACCCGTTCCTGACACGGGATCCGAATGTTCAACAGAAGACGAATGTCGGCCTGCTCTCCCTTCCGAACGAACTCCTAAACGTGATCGCGCTGCATCTGCAAGCCTCCGACTTGATTCGCTCGATCGCCAACCTCGGGCTCTGCTCCAAGAGGCTTCGCAACGTCACAGTCGCCTTGGTGTGGAGAGAGGTGAGGTGGAAAGACGAGACGTGGATGAATGTGTTCAGAAGATCAAAGCAAAATCGTCCTTATGGATGGAAATACGTAGAGTGAGTATGGATTGTCGTGATGGGTGTTTGCCGTAGTAATTTGGCTGTCCAGGTACATTGTTTGCGACTGCGACACCCCGGTTTTTTGGAACGGACTCAAGCGCAGTTTCCAACTCCAGAGATACAAAACATCAAAGACGCCGGTCGAGTTCATGCTCCTTGCCTACTGGCCGAATCTCAAGGCGGTCATCGGAAGGGAGGTCGTCAACTCTATTGTCAACGGTCCTCCAACGTACCCTGTCTGGGTTGTGGCGGAAAACGCGCTCGAGTTCAGTATCAAGTCTCATCAAGGCTTCAACCTCGTCAGCACAGTTCTGCCATTCGCTTACGGGAGACGGGCCGAGTCGATGATCCGGGCCACCCCTGCCGACGAACACATCGACTTCCCAGCCTTCCTCACTGCGCACCAGCTCGAAGACGAGCGAGATCCCGACTCGATGCACAAAAGCATATATTCCAAAGCATTCCCGGATGCAACCCTTACCGGCACGGGCTTGCCAGGTTTTGACTTCTTTATCGTGGAGACCCGTGCAAGTCCTCCGCTGGAGCTACCTGGAACAGACAAGTCACGCTGGAGCTGGCGGCTTTGTTGTTTGTCCAGGGCGGCTATGGAGCATCCGGGCTTCCTCGTGTCAATGGAATGTGGCAAGTGGATGGGCGTCATACACTGGCTGTACCTGGTTAGTACTTGGCTACGCCTCGGTCTCACCGCCGCTGACACGAAACGTGTGATCAGATCGGCTTTTCAGATGCATATAAATCGATCTTAGTTCCATTCCGACTTCGAGCCTCGCTCCCTGCTTACTTCCAGTTGCCCGACTTTGTGAACCCTATGTCGCAAATACAGCGAGAAGTCACGCACATGATGAAAGGCGAAAGGCGCAACAAAGGGATTCACGAGCGTAATTTTCCCTCACGCATTATCGTCGATACCTTCAACGATCCCGCTCACTTTCAGCCAAACTGCAAGCACGCCGGAACTCGACCTGCATTCCGCCGAGGCTTCTCGTGTGGTTCGTTACGGCCACTGTGTAGGGGACCGAACGGCATACCTATCATACCGGGATGGCAATTTCATGACGAGACGAGAGTTCGAGGAGTGGAAGGAGAGCTCGAAGGCAATTTACCTTTGAAGCCAAGCGCCGGGTTTCCTTGCTGATGTCAAGGTCGGAGAGGTGCAGATCGTCGTCAACATTCTCAAGGTTCGAAATGACCCCAGCGCGCCGCCGTCCTGGGCTCCGGCTAGCTTGGACTATCGACTTGCCCTCGAGCTCAATCGATTAGCGTTCCTCGATTGCGCATGGACCATCTCAGGAGGACCAGGGGTGTGTGAAGGATACCAAATGGCAACGGGTTGTAGCTGGAAAGCGACCATATGTCAAATAGGATTCTTGTGATCTTCGATTTACCGGTCCTACTGGAAGATTTCTCACCGATTCAGCTTCTGATTGCTACCTGTTTGCGCATGAATAGGATCTAGTCTGAGGTATAGTTGCTCTCGATAAAAATCAAGTCCATGCAGGATAGGGGATGTTGATGGTGCAAGTCAATCCGGCCAAGATCTGGACAACCTTCCGTACCGAGATTTGTTCATGTAGCCAGAGATCGTTCATGGAAATTGGGCAAACTCGCGACTACTGGTTGCCTTTTTACCCGGATAGCACGAGGAAGATAGTCGAAGACCAAAACTTTGTCGCAAACAGCCAGAATCCCGTTCCAGTTCCTTTTCTTCGGCAAGCATAGATGACTGGCGTGACTCAATAGACCGAAGCACGACGAGAGGACAACGCGAGCCATTGCCGTAGTATTCATCAAGGCATATGTGAGTCGCGCGACTGTCTTGCAAAGCCGGCGGGATATGACTCGATTTGCAGGTCCCCCCCCTCTCCCGTACGATGATAAGGGGACGCTCTAGGCAGCTGCCACTGGTCCAATTCGGACCTCATAGAGCGCTGCTCTCCGTAGTCAAATCAGCATGACGCTGCTCCATCGACGCGCACGATCGTTCTCTCGGGAGAGACCTCACGGCAGGGTAAATGCGGAAGACACGTCACCAAATCTCTTGCCTCGGCTTGCTTTTTCATCAAGCAATTGTGGTGGTGAATCGGTCCACGTACTCCCAAGTCCGCTTTGCAAGATGGTTCGAAGTAAACGCAAGAAAGCCGGGTGTCGATCCTTGAAGCCCCTCTCTCAGTCGTCAAGCGGCTCTTCGAAGGGGAACAAGGTTCGTCACTATCCCCAATTCGGTAGACGTCAATAGGAGAAGAGTACCATTCTCTCTTACCCAAATGACATCCTGGTCAACATCGCTTTGCACCTGCACGTCTCCAAAAAGCTCCGCTCCCTGGCTAACTTTGGACTCTGCGCAGAGAGATTTCCTAAGGTTACCGACCCCTTATTATGGCGCATGGTGAGGTGGAAAGACGACATGTGGGAAAAGGTTGGCGGTAAACCGAAGCAGAGCCACCCTGTAGGGTGGAAGTATGTCGAGTAAGTCCTACCCTGCATCATATATGTTCGCTCGACTAATTCGGTCGCGTACCGCGACATCATCTATGACTCGCATGCCACGGCTTTCTGAGAGGGATTGAGGAGTACTGTCCCTCTCAACAAGATGACGATGCCACTGGAGTCGACACTCATGACCTACTGGCCCAATCTCAAGGCGGTGATCGGAAGAGCCCATGCTCCGTGCTGCCATGGCGGAACCCCGACGGACAGTCTCTGGGTTGTGGCCGAAATTGCTTTAAATTTGAGCCTCAAGTATAACAGGGAGGACAATCTTATCAACACCGTTCGGAAACTGATCGACGCGAACACGCCCATGCCCAAACCAAGCGGCCATTCGCATGGGAGAACGGGAAAAACAAGGGGGCCCCGAAAGACATGCTTGAAAGCAAGCGTGGCGAAAATTTGGATGTGTCCTTCACTGCCTCGCACGACCTAGGACTCGAGATAGCCATCGTTGAAATCCGTGCCAGGAGACCTCTTGAGCTTCCGGGCTCGGATAAGGCACGCTGGCTCTGGCGTCTATGCTGTCTGCCAAGGGTGGCTATTCCCCGCCCGGACTTTCGCATGTACGTCGGGTGCAAAATATCGATTGGTGTGAAACATTGGTTGTACTTGGTGAGTACTTTCATGAGGCGTCCTCGTTTTGCCACTGAGGCCTCAGTAAACAGATGGGATCCACTCCAGCATACGAAACCTGCCCAGCTTCATTCGAAATTTAGCCTCGTTTCCGACCTATCAACACTGTGCAGATCTTACGGAATCCATGGGCCAATCCGAGATCTTGCCATACATTGTAACGAATCGTCGGGAGTCTTGACATCGGGACGTGAAAGCAAGACCCTACCTACGTGTCGGCCAATGTATCATCGAAAAGTTGTACCTCGCACAGTATCATCGACCTTGCGATAGTCTGTATACCTTCACGTGTAGGTTGTTATTGTACCTAGATTGTACAAACGGTATAGAACTTCTTGTCATTGCTACCCACTCTCAGAAGCCTGAACTTTCTGCTCATGCGCTTGCTCCGTGACTCCTTCTCTCTTGGATTGTACCCAACAGTGTCATCTTCGGAAAGTGGTATGTTGAAGCGGGCGCGCAGAGTCAGGCGGTCGCCGGAAGCGTGCCAGTGTGGTTGCAGCCAGGATGAGAGTGTGCGAGGGAGCCAAATTAAACATACTAAGTCCCCCGCCAGCGAAGTGGAAGTAGGAGTCGGGCTCGTTGAGTCCAGGTGAACAGGTCCACTGGCGATTGATTCGGCACACTGATATCCTACAAGCTGACCGCCTGGCGTTTTATAAATGGCATATCCGGCATCCGTCCACCGAAGTACGGCGAAGAACTCGTCCTCATTCCCTTCGCCTTTCACGCGTAACCTCCATTCATCTCATGCGATCGTGGATCCTCGCCGTACCGCCAAACCGATGGGCCGACAGCGCAGAGGCACGAGTCCGAGGCGCATGCGTATAGTGCCGACACGGCACGAAGAAGCTGCCGGAATGTTGCCGACATTTGAAGTCCCGGTATCTGATTTCGGGCGACAAGTGATGACCGCATCCTCCTCATGCATTCACCACCCAGCCATATCAGATCCCCTCCTCCACCTCCCGTATCCGCCCTTCGACAAGCCGCACCACTGTTTCCAACCCTTTCAGAACCCCTTGATCCGGCCCTTCCCCCTCACAGAGCCTCGTATGCGCGAAATCGATCAGACGAAGGGTGAATGGCGGCGGCCGGGATTCGCGTGGTGTCGGTGAGGCGGGAAGAGAGGGGGACGTTGGCGGCGACGGGGTGTCGGGACCGGGGGATGGGAGCATCGAGTTGAAGAATGATCGATTGCGCGATTTCGGATTCGAGGAGGGATCATTCGGTCCGTTCGTCTCGTCTTCATCGTCAATCTCGTCGAGCTCCTCATTATCCAACCCATCCCCGCTGCCTCCCGCCGCGTCAACCCCTGCCCACGCATCATCGTGCAGGAGAGGATCGCCTTCATAGATGATCAACAGCGAGGCTCCGATCAGGCGGATCTCGAGCGATGCGAGGAGGCGGTGGAGCGTGCGCAGGGTGGTGCGGAGGGCGCGCAGGGTCCGGAGGGTTGAGGCTTGTGGTGAGGGTGTGAATCGTGCGAATGCTGCCGGCAGTTCGTCGGGACGTAGGACTCCGCATGCGGCGCGCTCGCCGCGTTCGTACCGTTGCGCTACCTCATCCCACGTCTTACCCCGACGTCAGCCCTCATCCCATGAAACACGAAAAAAAAAAAAGCCGGATAGAAAAGGAAAAGCCCTCGAGACCCACCTGGTACCCCGTGATCGCCGCGCCCGTCACGGCCACACTCCGTTCCCTTGCCTTCCTCTCCATCTTTTCCCGCTTCTCCTGCGTCACGCCCGGATCCGCTGCGTCGTATAGCACGGTTCCGAGCTTGATATCCATGATGCAGGGTCGGCTGTACGCGTGCGTGAGGTTGGAGAGGACGACGGCGTCCTGCGCCGATGTAGGAGCGTTGTGGATGGCAAGCGTGCCCCAGAAGCGGGGGAGAAAGCGCTTGAGGCATCCTAGAAGCCTTTCCCGACGAATGGCGTCGGCGTATGGTTGTGGGTCATTCGTGGGTGGGGAGGAGGGGATGCGATGGCACGCGGGCGTCGAGTGAAGGAGCTGGTAGAATGCGATTTCCCGTGGGGCCGCGGGCTTGATGAGGAGGGTGCCGGATTCGTCGGTCGTGACGTTTGGGTGGCCGCCGATCTGATGGGGGAGGGGCATGGTGTGTGAGTGGGGGGGGATGGGAGGGTAGGGTAGCGGGTTGCATGGGAGGGATGGGGGGAGGCGGGCTATATGACGGCAGCATAGTCACGTGAGGTGATCGGATGGAGGGAGAGGGAGAGGGAGAGGGTATTCATGATGGTGATGGCACCGCACCATCTACTCTTTCTTGCCTTGCTCCCGATACCACCAACGAACACCATGTCCTCCCCGGCCCTCGCCCTCGAATCGGAGGCGGACCCGACATACACCCATTTCACGCACGGGGAGCAATTTCACGCGCTCTTGCGGGATTTCCTGGCGAGGAGCGTGTTGAATGAGGAGGGAGGGGATGCGGCGAGGGAGGATGGGTTGGTGAAGGAGATGGGGGGAATTGTGAGTACGAGAGACGGAGAGCACCCTTGAGCGAAGCGAGAATTTCACCCGGGCGACCGCAAGGAGCGAGAATACCAGCGCCGCAGGCAAGGATCTGCCGAGGCCGTCGCAGGACGGCCGAGAATACACTCGAGCGAAGCGAGAAGGCGCCGCAGGCAACAAGATCACGAGGCCGTCGTAGGACGGCCGATCGACAGTGTATCGTCGAGTGGAGCCAGGGTAAGAGGCGCCGCAGGCGAGGATCATTTCGACAAAGCGAGGGAAAGCATCGAGCCGAGCGTCGGCAAGAATCAGCTCGAGCGAAGCGAGATTCAGCTTTCGGCAGAGCGAACATCAGTGTCTCGAGCGACGCAAAAGCCATGGTCGTGGGCGAGGATCCCGAGGCCGTCGTGGATGGGCCCAGTATCAGTCCAGCGCAGCAATCCCTCCTCCCAAGTGCAGCCAGGGCACGCTCAAGGGATGCCATCATTCGCGATCCAGCTTCACACCGAGTTGCTCACCATCGGCACGAAGGGATCATCGCAAATCGCAACGGCATGCCTGGCATATGTAGGACCTTGTTTCACTAGTTGTAGGCTGATTCATATTCCATGTCTTTATCCTCGCCGTTCGTCTTCTCAGCTAGACTACTACCTCCCGCTTCCACCACTTCTCGATCCATATCTCGGTGAAATCATCCCGCCACTGATGACGACCCTCTCGTCACACTTTCACGCCCTATGGACGCATCGCCAAGCGGGTACACCCATCTATTCCAACACGGACCGTCTCGCCAGGGTCGGCCGACTCGTCAACTGGGTCATCAAAGTCCGCGGGCGAAAACACGCCGGTACGCCCCTTCCGTCATCCCGTGGGTCGCGCTGACGTGCCCCCGCACAGTGACCCACTTCTCGCCCGAAATCACGCACCTCCCCGTCCTCGTCTACCTCCTCTCCCCGCCGCCTCAACGGCCAACCGAGGACGCCTTCCCCTGCCACGCCGCCCTCGCGCCGGCGAAATCATGGGAAATCCGCAGCGTGTGTTTCCTCTGGCTAAGCCTGCTCCTCACCGTGCCCTTTACCCTCTCGGCGTTTGACTCGACCGACGACGAACGCATCACGTCGCGCGTGCTGGCGATTGGGAAGCGCGCGCTCGGGGTGCCGTCCAAGGAAGGGGAATACGCCGCGATCGCGTTGGCGAGGCTGTTGGCGCGGAGTGATGGCGTGGCGGAGATGGAGGGGTTTTGGGCGTGGGTCGGGGAGCGGTTGGGCGCCGGTGGTGCCGAGGGGGATGTGGTATTTGTACGTCTTAAGGGACGTCACTGGTTCGTATCGACTGACCGTATTCAAGACAACGCACATCCTTGCCCTTCTGGCGACGCTCCCGTCCCTGCTTCCCTCACCGAAAACACACCTCCCCCTTCTCCGGCGATTCTACGACACGACGCTCAGCGCGCATATCGGCGGCGCGACGGCGTCCAGTAATGGGCTGCTGCGCAAGATGAGCGTCAAGGCGCGCGGAAGGTGGTGGGTCGCTTGGTTGGGTGTCACGATGGGCGACGCTGGAAGGATACGGAGGGGAAGGTGCGCACATCGCGGGCCGCGCGGGTGTGAGTGACTTGGCTGGTTCGTGGACTTGAGCTGATGACCTCGTAGCGCGTACGGGCGTTCTGCAATCGTTGGACTACGGAAAGCGCGAGATAGAAGCGGAGATGGAGGAAGAAGAGGCGGAATTTGAGCCGCCCGACCGGCTCGAGGAGGAAATTGACGCGTTGATGGAGAGTTTGTCCGACAAGGTCAGTCCGATGTCGGCCGAGAGATCGCTCAGCTGATGGCTTCCCGCAGGACACAATCGTCCGGTATTCGGCCGCCAAGTACCTCTCCCGCCTCGCCGACCTACTTCCGCGGTCACTCTCGTCGCAAATCGTCGAATCGACCATCTCGCTCTTTGGCGGAACGCCCGACGATCCGCTCGTCGAGACGGACCGGGGGAAAGTAGTGGATCCCGGTGGGGGCAGCAATGGCGAGGCCAAGTGGCACGGGTTGTGTCTTGCGTTGGCAGAGATGGGCAGGCGCGGGCTGATTAGTGATGACGTCGTGGATGATCTGCTGGGATGGGCCGTCAAGGTGCGTCCCCGCCTCCTTCGTATGACGGCACTACTGATCTCCCCCAGGCGCTCAACTTTGACATTCGCCGCGGAGCACATAGCATCGGCGCCAACGTCCGTGACGCCGCAGCCTACCTCGTCTGGTCCCTCGCGCGTGCCCTGTCACCGGCGACGATTCGCCCCTTTACGCGCACCATCGCGCAAACGCTCGTCTGCGTCGCGTGCTTTGACCGTGAAGTGGGCATTCGGCGGGCCGCGAGCGCCGCGTTTCAGGAACACGTCGGGCGGATGGGATTGTTCCCGCATGGGATTGACGTGCTTCGCAAGACGGATTTCTATTCCGTGAGTGTGCGGCGCTCGGCGTTCTTGGTGGCGGCGCCGCAAGTGGCGATGTGAGTACAGTCGACGGAGCTAGAGTGGTGCTGACGGTGCGACGATAGCCACGAAGAGTACCGATCAGCCATGCTCGAGCACCTGCATTACACCACGCTGCGCCATTGGGATCCTGCAATGAGGCTTATTGGTGCGCAATCGTTGAAGATGATCTGCGAGCTGGAGCCCTCTTTGCCTGGAGAAGCGCTGCGCATAGAGGTCAGTCTGAAAGGCCACACCTCAAGCCAATATTGATCATGTGTCGTTCAGGTCGCCCATCTGACTTCAGTCGAACTGCCGAACATACATGGAGCGTTGGTGGCCATCAACGAGCTCGCGAAAATCTACAGCGACAGGGAGGATGATAGCCAGCTAGCTGATGTGAGGCCAGTCTTTCAACGTATGATCCGCGCTGATCTCCCCAAGATATTCGGCTCGCTTCGCACTATACGGCCTTCAGTGTTTACGATCCCCGGGAGTGACCTTTTACTCGAAGCTGCGTGCAACGTGATCACAAACGCGTCGTGCATACAGGCGTTCACGGAGAAATCCAACGTCGAAGCATGCCATCGTATTCTGGACCTGAGCATGAAGAGCAGAAAGGAAGAGGTGCAGTCGGCCGCGGCTTTGGCATTTGGAGCGCTCAGCAGGTATCGCGATTGCACGGCCGATATCAAAAGATGAGTCGCGCGCCGGTCGTCGGTGACCATGGGCTTACCCTCGATAGCCACTTGTATCGCAGGTTCGAGATCAGGGCGACCTTCACAAAAGCAGAGTTTCGCCATGGCGCTCGGCCAGGCAGACTACACGCGGACGCCGGCAATGTTGCCGGCCGCGTTGGATTGCCTGTTGAGCAATGTATCGGTCGCGACCAAGGTGAGCCAACACGCCGAGGACTCGGTCGCAAAGTTGACCCCGTACAGGCCCCTCAACAGGATGTCGAAACACGCCGCGCATCGTACCTCTCTATCCTCGCCATGATTCGGCAAACCGAGGAATCTTCCGTCGCACTCGCTGACGAAGACTTTTCGCGGTGCTTTCATAGCTTCTTGGACGGACTGGACGACTTTTCCACCGACCAGCGCGGCGACGTGGGCTCGTGGATCCGAATCACGTGTGCGCACGCACTGCCGTTTCTCGTGCGCGTTGGAAGGCGAGTCGAGGGGCGCTTGGATCGTGCGGGTGGCGTGGAGGCCGTGCGCGGGCTGCTCAAGCTGGTGGTTGAAAAGCTCGAGACGGTTCGCGTAGCGGCCGGGCCGGCTCTGCGAGAGATCTTGGAGAAGGAAGCGGAGGAGCTAGGGATGGAAGCGATTCATCGGCACATGTCAGTCGAATGGGGTAGCGATGGGCTTATTGTTAAATCTTCCTTACAGCCTGTCGATCAGAGACTGGAAAGACGTGCAGACGCTATACCCCATCATCGGCGACCTCTTGTCCAACGAAAGCGTGCAACGATCCGTCTTCGAGGGCCTCGTGCTGAGCCTCGGCGGCAAGAACCTCACGACGCAGAACGCCGCCGCGACGACGCTGACGCACGCGCTAGACCCGCGCCAAGCAGATCCCCGACTGGTCACTCAGCTGACCCACGCCTTGCTGGCGTTCGGGTCGGACAACGTGACCAAGCAGCGCGTCTTTACGCCCGTATTGATGACGGCGTACGAGCTGGCGCAGGCCGAGGTGTGGAACGCGTTGGAGCCGGCGTCCGAGTGCGCCCAGGAGTGAGTCGCGAACCGCTGCTCGAATTTCTTCCGCTAATCGGGGGGGGGGGCCTTTGGCCGTAGCCTGCTGAAACTCGTCAACCTTGCCGCACGCGGGCTCGGCGCGATCAAGAACATGGACCGGCTCACGAGCGCGCTCAAGTTGTGCGTTTTTTCCTCCTTCTGCAACCCGGGCGATCGGCTGACCCCCAGAGTCCGCCTGCTACGACAACCAGCATCGTCGCGTGCCTCACCATCCCCGTCGCGCAAAAGACCGCCCTGCGGCACGTCCCGAGCTTACTCGCGCACCCGTTCCCGCGCGTACGTCCCCGCGTCTCCCATTACGGCGCACGTCACACGCTGACGATCTGGCATCGCAGATCCGCACGCTCACGGCCGAACAAATCTACCTCGCCCTGCAGACGACGGGGATCGAGCATCCGTCGCTGGACGAGCGTTTACTGGGGACGGCTTGGTGAGTTTTCCCCCTGACGTGGCGCTTCAGGGGACGGCGTGCTGATGCGCTTGCGTTTTGGGTAGGGCGGAGCCGGGGCATGAGGAGGATGGGAGGGAGGTGGTGCGTTTGCTGGGAATCGTGTTGTAGGGTGTCGTCATGTAGGGACGCGGGTTTCTTTTGTGCCGTGTGCGTGTGTGTGTGTGTGTGTGTGTGTGCGTGTGTGTCTATCGAGATTTCGGGTTTGTACAAGGGCGAGGCATACAACTGTGATGAGGATCTGTCGGCAGGGCAATATCGCCTTGCCGCATTTTCTTTCTGTCGTCTATTGTCCGAACGGTCGCCTAAGTCTCCATATAATCCGCCGCCATCAACCTACACCGAAAAAAAGACATCAGCTACCCGTCTCCTATCCGGCGCCCGCGAGCTATGCTGAGTCGCACGGGGAAAGGGGGAAACGGAACGCACAACTCCAACGCCAACTCGGGCTCGATCCGATCACTGAAATCCTCCATCACGTGCTGCGACGGCGTCTGCGCGTACTGCAGCTTGTACGCGAGGTATTCGACGACCTTGGCGAGGACGATCCCGCTTTTGAACGGGGGTTCAGCTTCCGTGAGGGGAGGGGAGGGGAGGGGAGGGGCGGGAAGGGGAGGGGAGGGAAGGGCGTACCGTTGGTGGATGGTGATGGTTTGGGTTGTGGATTCCGTAAAGCTTGCTTTCATGGAGGAAACGT
>JAMALG010000137.1:0-26741 GCA_023628115.1 Naganishia sp. PT2105A-2 | reverse complement strand
AAGAGCCAAAGTCCCCACCTTTCAGCCCATCCAACGCATCACATGAAACAGCCCAGTTGCTTCTTTTCGAGAAGCGGCAGCGATCGAGCGGAAGAGGAGGCGAGCGTGATGATGGGTCGCCGTTGATGCATGTCGTCGTGGCAATGTCTATCACTGCTTGAGAGTCGTTCTGTAACGACGAGACGAGGTCTCTCATCAGAATCGCGGCAGACACAGAATCGTATGGGACCGTCCAACACCCGGTACGCGATTTCGCAGGGACACGCGAAAGGGGACTTTTTAATGGTCTCCATATTCGCCCTGGTCTTCAATGTCGCCTTCGCCCTAAAGCAATGATCCACGCTCTGTGGAGATGCAATGATCTTCCCCAAGCTACTCGGCTCTTCATCCTGCGTGCGATCATACCTGTCAATCATCACGGCAAGTCTTCCCCCCGAACCCTGGTCCGCGAAAGGCTGACTTTTTGTCTTCCTCAAGCCTGCGTTACTCTTCTTCTGGAACTCACGCCATTCTTCCACACCTTGTCCATCGGCCATTTCGACACCTCGACACGACTCGTCCGATCGACTCGTCATTTGCGATGAAAGGAGTCGACGTATCGGAAGCCACGCGGGAGATGGACCGTTTCCAGGAAATTGTTACGGATCGCATTCTCGCTGGATCAAGAGCAAGGGCGGTACGTAGTCGTTACGCTTGGACAGTATTGTGGAGCTGATGGTGGCTGACGATGTTGCGTTTTATTTGAACAGCACTCTGCCGATCCGTTTCATCGCTCCATCGTCGAGCGTGCGGCTTCAGAGCGCCATTGGCGAATCGCTGATTGCGGATGGTCCCACGCATGGCGGATTTCGTACCAGATTCCTTTGGAAGTGGACTCGACGTATGTCATTCGAATGGACCCGTCGAACGAATGGGCTGAAACGACGATTGCCTGAAGGTGATTGCTTTGTATTCGCGCTTTGACGGGGATCCAGGAGTGCATCTCACGGATCGTCTTCAAATTGTCAGAATAACTCTGAATCGTGGTGAAGAAGTCGTCGAACGAAGGACCACGATAGGAGGGTTTCATTCCACGCCGATCCCCCTGGAAACCAGGTTCTGAAACGTACAGCCAATCGTGCACGCCGCAGCGAATCGATCGAGAACGCGCTTCACGGCGGATCCAATGGTGCGGAGAGAGCTCCTCCATAGTCCTCCATTGACGGCTTTCGCCAGGTCTCTCGTCAAGAGGGTCACGTCCCGCTCCGTTCATGGCAGCGCGGACTCCCGAGCATTTGCAAGGTAAGTTTGGGAAGCGGAAGCCCGTTGGGGATGGTTCATGTAGTTTCACTGGACGGGATGGATACCGACGGGCAAGGTCACACGTCCCGGGGCAGCGAACGCAGAACTCCGAGTTTTGGACAAGGCAGGGGGATTTGCTTACGGGCACTTTATTGTTAGAAGCGGCAAAGGACGATGTCCAAGATGGGATGCAAGGATAGGCATCTCTAGAATGTAGATGAATTGAATTACATATTCTCATTGTCCGTACTCTTTCGACGCTCGATGGGACCTCAAAAGATATCGTTGGCATTGTATACAAGGCTCGCGAGTCTGCAGAATACAACTGCCACAGTTGCGCTTCGCTTGAATCAAACATCTAAACGAATGTGACGACGGATCTAAGAGCCGCTGATCACCCTGGAGGCGCATGTCGTCCCTGCCGCACCGTGCAGTACTCTTCCCAAAGGCGTTGCACGAATGCTGGATCAGTCTGCAAGCGAGAATGTCAGCTGCTAACCCATGATGTTCAGCTTCGCACCCACATGTATCGCGCCAATCAGCCCATTCATGAACTCTCTTTTCTGGTCAAGGTTCTGAGCTTGAAGTGGTGCCTCTCCATATGCCGGTCCATTCCCGTTCGGATTCGCGGCAGCAGCGCGATTCGCCCACGTCGTAGCGACAGCCTTGGTTGCTGCCGCATGATCGAATGCCGGACTACGGGCGGCAAAGACGTCTGTGCCGTTTGGTGATGCTGATGCGACGAGGCCGGGCGGTGGTCGAGGGGACTGAGTTTGCATTTGCGGATTCGAGGCATAGGTCTGGAGGGGTGGGTATTGACCGGGATATTGTGACGGGAAGGCATTGAGGGTTGGCGGTTGAGGGTAGGACGAATTTGAAAAAGTGTGTTGTGGGTACGGAGGACGGCCATCGAACGATGTTTGTTGGCTTCCAGGTAATGACGGACGCATGAGGGGACTCTGTCCTTGCTGAGGGGTCGACAGTGCGGGGGCGAGGTGGATCTGCTGATGTTGTGCAGGTGGCGTTGCCGTATGCTGATACCTGGAGTCGGCCGTCAGTGCAGGTGTACGCGTTGGCGTCATGTGCCCAGGTTGAGAATAGGTCGGTTGCGATGTACCATTGATGGTAGCGTTCGATGTAGTGGATGGATTGGCCGATGGCGAGGAGAGACCGTTGGCGCCGATGTGAAGACCGAGCATCTGCTTGAGCGTTGCTGTAAGGTTGCCTTCGGCGGGATTTGACGTTTGCGCGGGCGGCGGGACGGGACTGGTAATGTCTTTCTGGAGACCGCTTGGCACGGATACGGAATGTTGAAGCGTGTCGCCTGTTGGCGGTGACTGTACGTTGGGAACTCGAGCGGGTGATGCAGTGTTGAGTTTCTCCAGTAGCGCGGACATAGACATCCCTGTTGCCTGAGTCTGCGCTGGTTGTGATGATGAGGATTTCGGATTGACGTTTGTGGATATAGATGGTGCCGACGTCGTCTGCGTCAATGATGGAGCTGGAGGCTGCGAAGTGACTTTGGGTTTGCCACAGATACTGGTCGCAATGTGAGCGAGGCTTCCATGCATCACTGGCAGTGCTTACCTTATCAGAGAGTCGGCCAATGCTTTCGCTGCTTCGGCGCCGGCGATATTGTTGACGCTGTGACAAAAGAGGGCAACCCGTGTCCTTGGCGCATCCGCAGCGGGTGCAGGATCACTCGATGCATCTTGTTTCGGCTTGACTTGCCGCGGGTTCCCCTTGGTTGGCGTTTGCGGTGGTGCGGCAGCGGACGTGCGGAATGCCGACATGTCAACGCCGTAGACATATACCCAGGAGCCGTCGACCGAGACTTCGGTGTGGTTTAGGACAAGAGGTTTCTGGTAATTTTTAATACCGTTGCGGTTCAAGATGATGAAGCCGTGTCGGGGGGACGACGAGCTGATGAAATGTATGTCAGCACCGGGACGGGGTGCGAATGCAGGATATTGTGCAAGCGAGATAGGCGACAATTGAAAGCCAAGGAGAGACCCGAACACCGTCAAGCGTACAGGACCAGGACCGCAGCGTATTCGACCTTCGTGCAACTCCACATCTCTTCGATGAAAGAGAAAGATCTCGCGCGCGCCTAGAACCCTCAGTATTGAAGTCCGTCCTCTTCCTTGAACAGCAACATCATGCAGCACGGCGTCCATCTGTCCATCTGCGCAGGATTTTCCCCCGTCCGATCCTTGTCGTTCCGGAATGATGCGTTGCCGAGGAGTCCAGGGGACTTGCTTGCATGGATCCGTTCCGCACACAAAGGTGCAGCCTGCTCTCGAAAGCGAGTTTTGACAAGTCCTATTCCTAGGGTTCTTTCGCGGTGTTTTGTCCTTTGAGCCTTTGTTTCGGAATGATGGGGTTGAAGGACAGAGCAAAGCCTTCCATGCACAAACCCGCCCATCCCAGAACTTCTTCCTCCCCATGACCACACCCCTGCGTACTCACCTCTCATACACAAACAAACTCCCCTCGACGCCCATCTTGTCCCACGCTTTCGGTCCCTGACCTGCGAGATAGGCGACGACATAGGCGGCCTGCGCGATGGTACACGTGATGCCTGGATCGACCCGTTTGAGGGAGCGGAGTGTTGTTGCGACGACGTGTTCGTTTGGTGTGGGCGGTGCGGGCGGCATGGTGAGGTGTTCGTGGTAAAGGAGCAGGGTGTGTGTGTGAATGAATGTTGGTTGCTAGTCGAGGTAATTTGTGAATTCGCAACCCAGCAGGTCGCGACCGTGATCGGCTCAGGAGCCCCTAATATGGCTTAAACACCCTGCCACAACGGTGGTAAAACATGTGTAAAATTTCGGTTTCCCCCGTAAAATGACTTTGCTGGCGCGGTCGAGCTCAAATGCTCAAGCCAGCCAGCCAAAGGAATTCGTCGTTCGTATCATAGTAAGTGTCATCGCCCTGCCCTTTCCTCTTTCTCCACTGTCCATCATCATGTCCATGTACCCGGGATGGTCTCCTACACAGCAATTTCAGGCATGGTACGCGCATCATCTGGCCACATTGACGTTCAACAGCAGACCGATCATCGACAAGCTGAGCATGGCCGCGCTGGAGAGGAAGCGAGAGGGCGATTGGGAGGGAATGTCGGTCGTGGGAGAGGTGCTTAGGCACGGGATCGAGGTGGTGAGTAGCGGTATGCTTCGTTGAGCATGACGAGGAGAAGCGAGCGATTTCCCTTGAGCATGTCAGACTGCATTTGAGCCTTGTTTCCTGGAGTGTTCCTGTTCAGCGTTTGGTCAATAGTCGTGCATTTGTGCCATAACAGCAGTCGCAAGACTCCATGGCGTGTTCACAAGTGCCGGAGTGGGCTCAAAAGTCGAAGGCGTGCTTGCATTCCCGGCAAGTCGTCGGCTTGCATGACTGTCCAGAGAGGGGATACTTGGCCAGATCGCAAAACGCTGTTCATGTACAGAGAGACGATCCAGGACAACGACTACGCCCGCTCCGAAGTTGTCCTCGATCATCAGATCGAAGTCCTCTAATGGCGGGAAATGAACAGCCAACTCCGTCCACATGTCTTGTTACAACGCTGGATAGTCGTTTCCTGCCGGATCGTCCATGCGACAACAAGTTGTTCATGAACGACATGTCGCGACGTGATCACAATCTCTTCCTTTCCGTCTTCGGAAAACGCAGCGCTGCAACATTGTCTGACAACTGCGTTCCCTTCGCAGGCACCCCCAACGCAAAAACTTCCGCTCTTCTACCTTGTCGACTCGATTGCGAAGAATGCCGGAGCACCGTATACGACCCACATCCTTCCGCCCTTTCTCGCGCAAACATATCTCTCAACATATCATCAAGTAGATCCCCTCACACGCAAGAAGATGGAAGACATGTTGACGACGTGGCGAACGACGCCCGGCGTGGGAACACCGGAAGGAGAGCTTTTCCCGAGGGATGTCAGGTCGACTATCGAGATGGGCATCTACGGCAGACAAGTACCGGCCGTTACGCCGCAGATGTATAACATGCCGTCCGCACCCAGCGGGTATCATGGGTTTGCGCCACCGTCGGTCCATATGCCGCCCGCTTCGCCGTTCGCCGTACCTACGCCTCCGCCGCAGTTCTATGGTCAGCCCGCAGCGCCGACACGAGATTCTGTGATTACGTCGCTCCTGACGACACTCTCTGCGAAACGGGCCCTGCTTGCGAAGAATCCGCATGATACCAGTACTCGCGGAACGGTCGGCATTCTGGAACAGCTTCAGACGCATCTTATGGCGGGGAATGTCAATCCGCAGGAGCTCAGTGCGATTCAGCAACAGCTGGATGGTCTGCGTGGCGACCCTTACTCGAGGCCTGATCCGGCGCCTATGCCTGCGCCCGTGCCAATGCCCATGTCGAGGCCAGAGCCGCCCATGAGCATGCCTAAGCCTGTCCAGTTGCCGTTCGGTCTGCCCGGGTTAGATTTACCGATGGCGAAGCCGACGCGCAGTCCGCAGATGCCGCATGCCGTGACTGCTCCGCCTGCTCCTCCAGCCGCCGCACCGGTACTCGACTTTTCGAGTCTGCTTGGCAATCTCGCGCGTGCAGGGATCCTAAGCCAGACGGGCACGCCCGTTCCGGGCCCACAGCCGAATCAAGCCAAGGTGGAAGATTCCTTAGACGCCAAAGCGGAACCCGAAGAGGCGGATGGAATGGATGAATACGAAGAGTTGATTTTGGGCATGAATGTACAGTTGACCCTGTCAGATCTGAACCAGTGAGTAGCAGCCTTATCTTCCCCGCTTCCGCTGACTTTCGTAGAACTCGCACGTTTCAACCAACATCGCATCTTCCGAACCGATGCTCGCAATGTGCTGCGCGTTTCGCAGCCGGAAAGAAGGGCAAGGATCGACTTCAGCAGCATCTGGATTGGCATTTCCGTCGAAACCGAAAGGAGAGGGAGAGTACGGGCAGGGGCGCGAACAGGCGATGGCTGCCGCGAGTCGAGGTATGTTGAGTGCAACTCGAGCAATACACGCGCTGATAGCGGTCCAGGCTTGGGTGAACGATATCACGGAAACCTTCACCGGTGTTCGAGACGAGGACGTCGATCCGGCCGCCGGCTCGCTCGTGGGTATGGCTCCTCGCCCAACGGCCGCTGCCGCGGCTCAACAGCGCGCAACAGAAGAACTTGCCAAGAAATGGGTCGTCGTCCCGGCGGAGGAAAAGGCCGGTGGCGGCAAACGACGATGTCCGATCTGCAAAGAAGAGTTTGTCGACGAGTTTGTGCAGGATGAGGAGGAATGGGTATGGAGAAACTGTGTCAAGGTCAAGAATAGCGTAAGTCTGGCTGCTCTAACGCGAAACCTTTCGCTGATCGCCTCCAGTACTACCACGCAACTTGTCGAGCAGACGCACTGGCCACTGCAGCAACAAATAGAAAGGCCACGGCAGCTCTAGTGGATCTCCAGCGAGGGGCCAGTCCCAGCGGTACTGCGAGTCGCGAGGCAACTCCGGTGCCAGCGCCTGGTCTTGCCAAGACGGAAGTCGCTCAAAGCCCACTGCGAACAGCAGTCAAGCTGGAAGCCACCGTCGCAAATGGAACAGCGGGCGCTGTCGCTGGGCAGGACACGGAGTCAGGAGCAGAAGCCAACAGTCTCAAGCGCAAAGCCGAGGATTCGCCGGAGGCTGACAAGGATATCAAGAAGGAGAAGAGTGTGTGATGATGTACCCTCAGCGGACGATTATGTAGTGCATGAACATTAATATGCGATACACCATGTACAACTCGGATGTTGCAGAAGGTCGAGGCACTGTGGAGCTTCGAGTATGAACTTTCAAGCATTTGCGATAAACTTTCTACCTTTTGGGTCGCTTGTCGCGAACATGATACGAAAAAGTGTTAGGAGGCTTCATTTAAGTGATCTAGAGCAAGTACAAGGCTGTCCATAACACCTGCGCGGGTTTATCTCAGCTGGACGAGCAGAATGACGGATTGAAGAGGGAAAGCGCAACCGGATATGGCAGTCCCGTTTTTATCGCGAAAGTCGGAAATAGCGAGATCTCATCTTGCTCATCCGGACTACTGTAATACAAGATCGGTCCCTTAAGACTCGGTATCCATCTGGTCATGCCACCGCGCATGAGCCTGCGCTGCAAAGGCAAAGACGTAGTTCCCACATTTCGTGCATGGCCCCTCTGCCTCTGCCTCTGCCTCTGCCTCTGCCTCTGCCTCTGCCTCTGCCTCTGCCTCTGCCTCTGCCTCTGCCTCCGCCTCTGCCTCCGCCTCTGCCTCTGCCCCATTCTGTTCTTGATTCGACATCGGTTCGGTATCGCTCGAGTCCTGTCTACCAACGTTCTCTTGAGGTATTTGCGAGAATTCCGTTGAGGCAGGGCTTCGTTCAGCCGCTATGAAAGCTCGTTCTGGCTTGATCCGCATTCGGTCGCTAACGTAGCTGTTTCCCATAGGCGCTCCTGCTTGCTTCGCTGCAAGGATTGGCGGTGGAGACAGATCGATTCTGTCGTCTATCTGCGGCTCGTCATCATCTGACAGCTCTATCACCTCGCCGTTCAGCAATACATTGTTCGATATCCCATACCGCTGCATCAGTTCCTCTCGAATGCTGTCGGGTAGCGCTGCCAAGACTTTCATATCGATTTGCGGCTGCTGACGGCTGCTGATGGAAGGAGGTGGCGCCGAAATGCGCAATTCGGTGGCAGCGAGATTGAGTCTTCGACTCGGGTTAGATATGGCAAGGGGCGAAGCCTGCCTAGCTTACACGTAGACCTCGTATTCCAGCTCGGTCATTCTAGGTCGTCCCTTGCCTAGCATTGCTTTGATCATTCGGTCGACAAGCAGAGTCATGATCCGCTTCGTCCGTTCCTGTCTTGCGATCGAAGTATCGAAGACGAAGGCTGGCATGGCAGCGGATTTACTCTGCGTCGAGGTATACGTGCGTATTGTAAGACGTAGCTGCGAGGGATACCGCATCCATTGGGCGTCGCTATGCATAGGTCGAGGATGAAATGATATTCCGTTGGCATACGGTTCACCCGGTGGACAAGTCAACTCCTCTTCCATCCTCTCGATCAGCTTCTTCAAAGACGCCATCGCCTGCTTCCGGATGACGGGAAGCGTCCGCCATAAATCCGCTGCTGAGCTATCTTCGACGCTGATCTGTGCCGGGAACTGCGGGCTCGGCTTGACTGGCGCCTCATCTCGACCATGCAGGAGATGCCAGAGTGTTGTCGCTTGTGAGGCGGGCAAGAGACGACGAAAGGCAGCATGCGAGGCCGTTGTGCGGAGGTCGTATATCGTAACATTGTCTGGTAGCGATGGAAAAGCTGTTGCCATCGTGGCCAAGACAGCCGAGCCGAATCCCTGTATACTACGGGCCGGCAGGGGATCGAGGTAGGCTTGCAAGGTATCGCAGCGATTGTCGATCTCTGGTATGGCAGAGTGCATGGGGCCTATCGAGATGGGATTTGGGCGGGCATCATCGTCCGTATGCCGCTCAGCACCTATCCACACTGCCTGTCCTGCGAATTATGACATATATATATATATATCAGCCAACGGAGCCTGAGAATAGGGTTGACCCACCTGCCGGCTTATTCTCGCTGACCATCAACTTGGCAAGCATCTTGCATCCAGCGACGCCTCCTGATGACGAGAGGCCGGTCTTGCGGTAGATGACCTGGCGCAGGAAGGCGCATAGGTGGGTTGTAGCGATAAGTCGTTGATCGGGTTTTCGCGGTGACGAGAAATTCGGTGTCTCCACCATAGTGTTTTCGGGACTGCCGCCGTTTTCGTTAAGGTCCCCGCTGGGCGTGTTCCCGTTCGAGCTGTCTTTGCCACATGATTTGCGTGATCCGTCTGAGCTTGACGGAACAGTCTTGCCTTCGAGCTGCGGCCCATACCAGAATCCGCAATCCAATTTATCGCCTTGCACCACGTCTGGCACTTGCAACACCCGTTCGGCAGTCTGCGGTAACGCGAAATACGTTTCGCCCTTTTCTGCGCAAGCCGCGTCAGAGCAGGAAAAGTTCCGAGAGAAGATTAGACCTGCCGTTCGTCAACAAGTTCGAGGCGAAGTGTTGGTCGACCAGTGCGGTAACGTCAATGAATACCTATCAAGGGAGTGTCACCAGAGATATCGCGGCGTCGCCTCACGGGCGTACCTCGTCCATTCCCAATTTCTCGGGCCCGGGATACGCGTCTTTGGAGGGTTCGGCCTAGATCAGGAGATTAGCTAACTGGCCGAATGATCAGGAGTCAAGAGAGCAAATATGTCAGGTTGCGATGTGAGCATGGCCAACCCGAGCCGTCGATGAAGCACGTCCTGTGTTCTCGTAATGCCCGTTTCATCCCTATGCAGCGGTAACCGCATGCTTCGAACTCCATTCGGTCTTTCTGCATTCGAATTGTTGTCCTCCCCATGTCGCATCGCGACCCGGACCTAAAGCAAGACTCACCTCGCCCCGCTTTCGTTTCCCGCTCTTCCGGCCTATCGCACCAACAATTCCTTCAATGATCCACGCGACAGCCGTACTTGCACGGCGATAAGCAGACAGGTCCTCTCCATCCACGAGAACGAGCTCTACCCCTTCTCCATTATCTTTCCTGCGCCCATGCTGCCCCTGCTTGACGACCGTTCCGCCCAACGCTGCAATCTCATCGCGCGCACTCCGGATGGATTGTAGTTTGCGCAAGCCGAGAGCACGAGCTTCATACGAGACGGTAGCGAATAGAGATTTCTGCGTGATACCGATTGGGCGGTTACATAGCGATGGATCGAGTATCCGAGAGACGCCTGGAGGATGGGAAAACGCCGGTTGTCGAAAGCGTGAAGGAAGTGGCCGATTGGGAGGGAAGTGAGATGAGGAGGCGCGCCGGACACAGTCAGCATTGGATCATATTTGCGAGCGTTCCAGCGGACGAACCAACGTAAAAGTTGTCTTGATCGAGTGCTATCACGAGCCGCCGCATGTTCCGATTACTGTCGATATGACATGAATTGAGATGGCCGCGAAGAGCACCAAACGCTGTTCAACTTGTGTGAGACATTAACTGGTGTTCGTATGCGAGTCACTGGCGATCCCGGATGCTCTAGGAGGGCGAGTTCGTTGGAGTTATCTCTGCTCGGTGTACGGGCACGAAGGAACAAGAAGCTGGACACGACACTGACAAGACTGGAGGGGACGGCTAATGCGGTTCACGGTATTGCAGCAACGTCTCCGGGGCCCTCTCTCTCTCTCATCGGTCGCGGAATCTCCGTCGATTGCAAGGATTTGCATTCGGTTGAAGCAGAGTCTATCTAGCAACGAAGAAAGGGTTATCTCGCCGAATCGCAACGGTATGCATGTGTATATGCCTACTGGTCATTACGGGCTGTAATCGCCAACACCGCACACACCTTGTCATGGAAGAAGAATCCCGTTCGGCATTAGCACTGCAAAGTAAGGGCGGCAAAGACGAGATGGGCTGAACGGAAAGCATTTCAATTTCAACAGGTCCGGAATGAATGCCATGTCAGCCTCAAGCCTCTGAATGACGCCAGGCAGAGTAGAGAGAGGCCTTGGCGATCTCATGTGCAGCTGGCTGGCTGGCTGGCTCAACAAGACTGATCCGCGTCTTGCAGCCTCGAGACGATCAGTCAATCAGCAGCTGGCAAGACAATCCATAGAATCCCGTTTCGGCTTGGATCGGCGCAGCGTGTGGCGATACGGCTTGGGATAGGGGTCATCTTGAAGACGGACATGCATCAACTTGCGGACCATCGCATACCGCTCTTGATCAAACTGCTCTTGAGTCCCATGGATCGATCGTTCTTGACCACTGGCCAACCTCGCCATGACGGACGGTACGCCTGAAGCAACAGAGTCGACAAACGATACCGCGCATCTCAACACCGTTTGTCAAGCATCATTGCCATCATTTTCGCAAATCGCTCTCGATTCAGCTGTCGAGGATGCATGGGAGAAGATACGAGGATTCTTGCCCGAAAGCGTCATAGCCAACCTCGTCGACGAATCTGATCGCGATGTAAAGAACAACTCGAGAAAAAGAACGGAGGGGGAATTGGTGCATGATGCGGTGAAGAATACCGGAAAGGTCAGCGGACAGGGGTCGACCGATGTGTGGGAGCATATCAGGGGAACCATGTTACGAGCTCATGAAGTAAGAGGCATTCAGCTCTCGGCATCGATGGCGAAGCAGCAAATCACTCCGAACGACCATTCATCAAACCTCGTCCACCCAGCAGGTTACCGCCGACTTGCAGGCCAACATATCTCGCTTCCATCATCATGTCCTCAACACTCAGAAACGCAAGACCGACCGCATCATCCTCGAACGCCACGATCCCATCATTATCGACAGGGCTGTCGACGTCTCATTGAACACCGGATCGAAACGCATCGTGATCGCGCTCCAGAGCTGCAAGGTATTGTTGGGCTGCCTTCCAAGAAAAGCCGAATGAGTGTGGGCTCAGATGTAGAGGTGGGACGAAAGTCGGGAAGTGCGCTATCAATGCTGGATGTCGCGGAGCGGGCTATTGCGAGGCCGTTAGGCGCGAAAGGAGATGCTACAGATACTTCCACAGAGGCAGGTGAGCGATTGGTGTAGCCGAGGAGTGGATGAAGAGGAATTGATCAAGGTATCTCCCATACTGACAGAGACTCTTGGCGCCCCAATCGCAAGTCTGGGTTCCTTTTCCCAAACCACGTTGCCGTTTGATCCTTGGGCAGACTTTGAAACCGTCACTACTGTATCTCCGTCGAGAAACAGTGTACCAATGAAGACCCTCCCGCTGGACTCGACACCATGCTCGGCATCAAATCTTGCAATCACATCACTCGCCCCTCCTGCATCGACAGCTCGTCCCCAAACGACACAGCTTTCGACAGAGAGCGGCCAAGTGGAAAGTCGCACGCGAAACAAAGACGCATCGCCTGGAGCGGCTAGTGGCGTGAATGGAGAGCCCGCTGAAGTTCAGCAAACTCCGTCTGAAGCGCCCGTTCAACAGGATCGTGAGCAAGTTACTTCCGCAGGAACGCCGGCATCATGCGAAGAAGCATCGGCGAAATCGGCTTCAAACGTTGAGGTGGACCAGTGTGGCAAGTGCTCCTCGATCTCGGCTTCAAAGAATGCTATTGAACGGGAAGGCATCACCAACGGCGCCGATTACCAGGATGTATCCTCACAACAGAAACCCGCGGAGAAGCCGTTTGCTGGGGAGCCATCGCCAATCAGTGGAAGTCCGCTTGTGCCGTCGTCCGCTGTGAGCGTGAACGACTGCAGTGAACGCATGCCAATGCAACCTCCGATCGATGGTCATGGAAACAGAAGCGCTATCCTGGACGGAGTTCAACAAAGTCCGTCAATACCAGATTGCCCTCGAAACTCGGAAAAGTCAGCCCTCACGAGCCGTAGTTCAGAAGGACCAAGCATTCTGGGCGATATGTCGGGCGACGCGGTGCATTTTTCGGTGGAGCAGGCAGAAAGCGAGCCGGTTGATGAAAAGTCGAGCAATGACGACGACGACGGGTTCTTGTCATTACGCCTCGACTTCGCAGGCGAGTTGGACTTATTTGCTGGATTACCTTCCTTGCGATCGTCGCCTCTTCCGTTTTGATCTCACTCATCTAGCATAATGGCAGAATCTGACACTAGTATAGTCGTAGATTTGATATCAAGTCTGCTTTGGCTACTTTCTGATTTGCCACTGACGTATGACGAGCGAAGTGGCGAACGGGAATATGGCGTCATATCAAGTTGACTTTGTGCTCTTCAGACGCACAACTTCGTACATGAGCAAGGTATCCGTCCTCGTCAACAGCGATGCTACCACCCGTCGCAGCCCCCTCGATGAGTACTAGAGTAACACCTAAGAAATGAATGTAATGAATCCCCATCCCCAACGACATCCTCTCCGCACGCCTGCGTAGTGCTGTTCTTACTTGTCTGGTGCTCCGATACTCTGCAATTCTGAGGCCATTTGCCAGCGCTTGTAGGAGGCTAAGAGCGACAGAACGCCATGTCAACGGTTTACGGTCCATCTCCGATATACAGCTTTCCGAAATCGGGGTATGCGGGTATCGAATCCCCCCCATCACCGATATCACCTACTGTCAGAAGTGTCCGTGTTCACAGATATCGAGATTCCCGTCGAATGCTTTTCCAATATGATCCACATCGAGATAGGAGATAGCAGATAGCGCGCTAACAGCTGTCAGAGCCAAGCTGAATGTTCCGAGACAATATCGTTGTTATTGGTAGGCAGCGCTTTCCCCTTAGGTCGTCATTTGATGCTTTTGTTTTGCTTCCAACCATTCATCCCGACACCAAAACATGACCTCTATCAATCCGACTGCTGGCTTCGTGGTCCACCCTTGCGCGTTCACTTTCAGGCACAGGCGCCATCCGCTGACCATTCACAGCGAAACTACACTCATCCTGTGTACACACGTACGCATGGGCTTACTGATTTTTTCGTTCCGGCCCCGTCTCGCCTGTAAAGTCATTCGGTAGTCAGAAGCCCACAATGTCAGCAACGATAAGGCATCGTCGCTTTTCAATAGCGACGCTCGACGCAGGCATTTCACCTTTCCCTGATCGTTTGTGGACAACAACATACAGACTACTTGTAATCGAAACGGGTTGTATACTGTTTCATACATCACGGGGACTGTCGACAACCCAAGCTGAGTTTATTGTATGATACGAATCTGTCTAGCCGCATACATCCACTATACGCCTTGAGTGCCTGTGCCACTGAGTTGACTTTTACTTTACTTCAGACGTCATTTCGTTGATCTGGCCAGCCTGCCATCTGATCCAAAAGGGACTTGAACTTGACGTAAGACCCGCCTCCACTGGAACCTGACATGTTTGCGTTGAACAAAATGATCCACGCGGACTAGAATCTGACAGCGAGCGCTGTCTGGCCTGATCGAAATAAAATCACTTTGGGATTTGTCTTCTCTGTTTGACCTTCGACTCCGCAGCTTGCCTTACTCGCAAGCCGTTTTTCAGAGATTAGCTTCGCTAAGCGCACCGAATAAGATTGGCTTAAACGACTCTGTCGAATGCATTTCATACGAAGTATGCGCTGATCCCGGTGCAACGACATCATTATTTGATCTTATGTAAGTTACGACACCTGCCTGCATTCTTACTGAATACACGTTGTTCTTCTTTCTGATGATGCTTCGCACCTTTTTGTAGCCTTTCGCGGGCGAAGTGCCTTCATATCCATGCTTCTATGCAATATTATCGATAGAAATGATGGACTTGTGATTCTCAAATCAAGCCTATAGTTACCTCCTTCCGGTCGTTATATGTTTCTTCCGGGACAGCTTTTTCACATGAACTTGTTCCGGAACATCTTTTCCTCCTGGACTTCAGGCTGCCTGCGCTAAGAAACACCTCTCAACCGCACAGCTGTATTTTGCGAGAAGCGCCTTTCTACACTCAAGCTGGTCGAAGCGGGGAAAGTAGACCTTTCTAGGCTGCCGCAACGCTCAAGATAATCGTCAGCACCTTGTGCCTGTCCAGTAGGAACTCAAAGAAAGGAGAGGCGATGCTTTTGTAGAAATTTAGTATGGGAATGACTTCACCACCATCTTTTCCACCACCTGGACCCAAGGCGACATGCAAGCTGTATACAATTAGTCGAAGGCTGCATGCGGGGTCGCTCAGATTACTCTATCTTCTCCTCCGAGCTTGTAAAATTTAGTATTCCGTTCATTAAAAAAATCCGAATCCAGCATTCCCTGTATCTGACTGATCGTACTCTTCTCTTACCTTTGAATACAGTCCTCTCTCATGTAAGGTTTGTTTTACTGATCTTGTTATCTGAGTCGCGACAACCTCGAGCAGAACAAGCTTTCGGTCGTCTATTCAACCTCGCGCCAAATGTGGAGCCGTCTTTCCACGTCAGATGATGCAGCACGCAAAACTAGCGAAAAGGACGTTTCATGCGCTTCGGTATCACAGGTGATCGGTTACTGTTGGCTATTGATTTCCAACTAATGCCAGAAATAATCAATCCTTCAAGTTGTCTTGCGCCCATCGTCAGGACATAGAGCAATCGGAGCACGGGATACATCGAAAACCTAACCATGAACATGAATAAAAGTCTTACTCATTGTGGAAAGGCTCCAGTCGAACATTGAAGCACGCGAAGCCTGCTAGCAACATTTTCTCCCGACATCCGTAACTCTCCGATGACTGTATCTCGGCCTATATACCAAGTCCTCTGCATACTCGATAGGGTATGCTTCAAACAAGTAATTTTGTAGTGTTGACTAGGCTAGCCAGAGAGCGAGCTGTTATCGTCACTCGCTGTTTTATGCTCGAAGATCTATACGACTGACTTATCTTCGGCCACGCCGCAAAGCATGGTCTGAGCGCGATACAGATCGCAACTAGTACCGGCATATGCGGTCCCCTCCATGGATGACATATTTCTCATAGTCTTCCATTCTGTTTTCTTGAGTCAAAATCGATCGCTTATAGGACTCATGTTCATTCATACGGATGGCTGTCCAGCACATGCGCATGCAAATTTGCGTAAGTCTTGATCGCCTTTGATTGAGCTCGGATTGTCGCCATAATAGCCAAGGAACTCTGCTACCACCTCGTAGCTTGGACTCATGCGCGTGCTGCCTCCGAATCTGGAAATCGACTGCATGACCGCAGGATAGGTCAACCTTCGTGGCAATGACGTGCGAGTGTGACCCAATCGCCCGAGTGATAAATTGCGCGACCGAAGATGCAACGCAACGCTAGGATGACGCATCATTCAGATTTTGATGATGATACATAATGCGGCCGCATGAAGATCAGTCTACAATGACGGTTCGTATCTTACAGCGAAGCAACCTCGACCCCGTAGCGCGTATCCTGTCTTTCGCTCGAAAGGTGTGGCGCAGTTAGAAGGAGGATCTTGTGCATGGTGAACCTAAGCCCGAGCCGTGACTCATACATCTTTCATGTCTGCTTTCGATATTCAGCCTTGCGGATGCTGTGCATGCCCGGCGAGAGGTCTGCCTTTTGTCGCCACGCCTGGACTCAACGCCGCGGGCTTTGGCAACTTGCCTATGAGGGTTGTCCAATGAGGGTTGCCTCTTAGTTGAAGGTATCAGAGGGTGAAATTAAAGGAGATCTAGCTACGATACAAGATGAAATGTAGCTGGATATCTAGTAAGTGGGTCGTCTGCTAGTCAATGAGTGCTACAGGAACACTGCTTTCAAGATGATTTAGCGAGATTGAAACTAGGAACCTTGAAGTCTTCCAGTCGCGAAGCGTTAAAATCTTGAGGCACTGAACCACCGAAGCATTTGAATCGAAAGTGAATGATGTCGACAAAATGATTGATGTGACATGCTGCAGGACCTGAAGCGTGATGTCACTTCAAAGAATCCCTGATCGCAGGTAGCTCTCACCTCTACACGGACACACCCCGCAGTGAAGATCGGACACACCCCGCAGTGAAGATCACATTGCACTGCTTTGCACGTCAGTATTTCCGATCATTTGAAAAGCTTTCCCCGATGCGCTTTGGTTCCAAAAGTGCGGATCGCTTGAGCTCGGCCAATTGAAGCTCAATTGAAAGGTCCGGGACAAAAGTTTACAATAAAAGCGATTTCAAGGTCGGCTTGTATCATCCACGAATGGCGCCTTGGGTTGCCGCTCGCAACGTGAGGAATTGGATTGATGTGATAATATCGCGCTTTAGACCTCGAAGCATATCACAACGAATAGCATGTCATTGCCGATCACTTTCGCGTCGCCGGTTTGATTTTTCGGTGCTTCGAGATCTCAACGCTTTGCGACTTCAAGACTGTAAGATTCCTAGCTTCAATCTCGCTATATGATCTTGAAGTCGTGGTTTCTGCAGCGCTGAATACCAGTTGGCCCAAATACTATATAGACAGCTACATTTTATCTTATCATAGCTAGCTCTCATATCATCTGACCACTTTTTGGGCGCAAGACATCTCCGGGACGAGCTACCCTTGGCTTGTCGTTAACGCGCAACACCAGTATTGGATCGATTGCATTCGATATCGACTTGGGTGTACCCCTTATCAACCGCATCATTTGCTCTTTTGTAAGAATTGGCTAATTGCTCGCGACAACTGCTACCGATGGACCTGTTACTGGAAGGGAATACGTCCAGATTTAAGCTGTTCTATGTGTTTGCGAAGGGGCAAAGCGTCGTTTGGATCTTACGTGAGGATGATTTTCACCTGCGAATTTAATTCCATGCGCCATCTCCTTTTCGACGTTAAGGGCAAATTGAACCCATCGTTCTCTCCTGTGCTCATCATTCGGCCTCATTTCTCAATTCTGTGGGTTTATCATGACCTCAAAACGCAAGTCCGAATATTAGGCTGAAAGAATATTAAGGAAGGCATTACACGTGATCTGGCTCTCGAGAATGTGTATGCAGCAGACGCACTGTCTCTTAACATCGAAATTCCAATACTTGTTTGGATCAGTATCCTGATTGGATTTGATCGACTTTCTACGTGTGATTTGATTTGCATGGAAGCAACACTAAGAGCTACACTAAATCGCTCAGCTGTCAGCGCGCGAGTCTTCGTTTGCATAAAAAAACGGAAGATACCACGCCAGCCGAAACTGCTAGATTCTAGGACAAAACGACTTGGCGAGCTGCTACGTACTGGCTACTGATTGCTTTGTCAAAGTTCATGCGCAGCGAATAGCATATAAAGACTCGTAGTGAAGTAGTAAGGTTCACACCGTAATCGAATTCATCGAATCTTCTCGCATATATTCCACAGACGACGTGATATCTATCATTCATGAAGCGCTGAGACAAGAAGGCGGATATGAGATGGGCCGCAACTTCTGGCATAGAAACGGACAAGAAACGAATAGCTGGACACTGGACAACTTAAGGATCAACCTTTTCGAGTACTGCCACGCATGGTCCACCTGGTTGTGCAGTCGTATGTCCGTAGTGCAGTTGTGGTATATTATTGCAGGGAATGGCATCGCATGTCTTCGGGAACTCGGGCCGAACTCTGCCGAGTAGGGTTGGACATCAGGTGATGTGTAGATTAATTGTGAACTCTTCACTTCCTAGATGATTAGCCGTAAAAACAAGCTCAATCACTCATGCTCAGTAGACTCAATATCCTGCTGACACTTATCACCGCTGCCTTGTCGCTTTACGGCACCACAATGTTGCAGCAATTGCGCGTCTTGGGTATCTTGGGTCGAGCGCCAGGCAATAGCAATGTGCATGGGTGCGACGGTCAACTCCGCTCAATCCCTGGCACCAGACATTGCGAAGATATGCACTATCACCCTCGCTCCGGACTCCTGTTCGCGGCATGCGAGGGACCTCAATCACCGCGTTTCAGATGGAATCCTCCGGCAGCGCATTTTGATGAGCCTGAAAGTGTTCCTACGGGTGAAGGACGAGGAGGACTGGTTGTGGTCAATCCCAAGGTCGGTATCTTTGACAACTCGGGAGCTGCCTTAACCCCCTCATAGAGCTTCACAGCAGCCGAGCTTGTCCTCGAGGGATTTGAAGGTGGTTTTGTGACGCATGGAATCGATATCGTCGACGATCTGGAAGACCCGTTGATCATCTACCTACACGCCATCAATCATGCTCCAATTGTAGCCGTACCCACTTCCGGAAACCCTGCAGATCGGGTCCGCTCTAGGATCGAAGTCTTTCGACATGTCCTCGGCAGCAGCACGGCGCAACATGTCAAATCACTGTACCACCCTCTCGTTCGTACTCCGAACGACGTCTACTCCATTGCTCCAGGCGAAGTACTCGTCACCAACGATCACAAGTACCGATCTGGGACGCTCCGCTTGCTGGAAGATGTCATCCCGCACAAATATGGTCCCAAGACGGATCTCGTTCGCCTTCGCTTCGGACTGGATCGACAACAACAACATGTTCACGGTACAGTCGCGTTGAAGGGCCTGCACAACTGCAATGGCCTAGGCCATGGTCCCAAAGGTCAACTTCTGATGACGGATGCGGTAGTCGGTGTGCTTCATATATGCTCCATGGACGCTTCTTCTCAAATCCGCTTGGAATCCTCAATACAACTTGATAGCACGATCGACAACCCATCCTACTACGACTCAAAGCTTGATTCTGAGGCTGGCTACGTGCTCGCTGGCCTCGCTCGAGCGTATACGCTTCCGAAAACCAATCGCGATCCGAATGGTCTCGAACCCGCCATTGTCTGGTACGTTCCCGTCAAGGGAAAACCTCGAGTCCTGTTCCAGGACGACGGTCGCGTTATGCGCAGCGCGAGTACCGCCGTGATTGTGAACGACGAAGGCGCGGGCGAGAGATGGCTGTTCGTAACGGGATTTCATAGTGAGGCAATCGTGGCTGTCAAGGTCGAGCTGTGACGCGCAGTACGATGCGAGAAAGTTTTCTATCTTTTGAATCAATATGCCGCTTTCAGCCGACTCAGCGCTATATTCCACAGCAGCAGTCCTGGTTGCAACGATCAGCGCTTAATGGTGTTATCCCGAACTTCCGGAATACTATGTACAGCAAGGCGTGTGGATGTAGAATCGTGACAGAGCTTCTGCCAAGCGTCCAAGGCTCATGTGACAGCCAGACAGTGTGTTCATATTTTACCCTAGACAGGTGATTTCGATATCAAGCGATACCAAGAAGACGAAACTGACAGGCGCATCAGACATCATCACACACCGCAGCCTCGTACCATCCACTACAGAACCCTTCCTCGCCTTTCGCAAACATCTCAGATCAAAATGAAGATGGCTTCGTGTTCATGCTTGCATATCCCTATGCGAGCGGCATTCACGGTATGCGGGAATAATTTGTAATTCTGGCGAGGCAAGGTGTAGTACGGCGCTCTTGCTGCTCGCTGTCGAGCTAATTTCTTGAAAGGATGTTGTCATATATATTGCCCATGTAGTAAGGTGTATCGATATACAAAATTGACCTAACGCGGGCCATGACAGTGTGTTGCCAGGGGCGATCATCCTGGAACATCGTATCCCCAATAGTCTCTCCGACTTGCTATGATTGCAGGACAAGCACGTGTTTGGATTCCGATTGAGATGCAAGCGGGGGCGAGAATCGAGTGTGCCAGAGCGGTGCGCTTGTGGGACGCTGGTGACGGGATTGATGGGATCGAAGGTCCGGATGGAGGACCAAAACCAGCTGCCATATGCCCCCTTGTCGCAATATACAGGCGTCCCGTCCTGACGCGATCGTGTTGCCGATATGCTGCTTCGACGTCGTGGCCAGTTTGCTGAATCCATTAAACGGCGATACCATTCTTGACGGCGGTGTCAGTCACATGTTCATGTTCATCGGTCATGTTCTTTTCGCTTGTTGATGGCGCGAATTCGTGAATGGTCCGCATGACGAGCTGAAGATTCTCGATGAAGCCATTGGTAGCGAGACGCAGCAGTCGTACAGTTGCCGTACGATACGTCCTGTATACATGCCGTTTCAGCGAACGAGCGATACCACGGATGGACGGGCTACGTACGCTACCAGATTATTTCCATCCACGAGGATTGACCGTTCTACCAGATGCCCATTGAGCTCTCGATCGACCAGTATCACACGTCGAGCGATATCGGCATGTTCCGCAGATTTGAAGGGAATCCGAAGGGTGCTGTCGAGAATGGGATCTAGAATGAGCGTTGCGGCTGCGGTAGCCATATATCGCTTACGTCTCGTGCCAATCCTTCTGGTTCTCTTGGACAGGATCCTCTTGGCTGGTCTTCATTTTGATTGTCGTGAAAGAATGCTGTAACGATGCAGACGGTCATGATCATGCCCGAACGAAATCACTCAGAGCTATCAACCTCGTTTCGATCGAGAAGGCGGAAGCAGATGGCACAACGGACGGCAACGCTGCTGATGATGAAGTAGTGTGATCAAGGCGACATTCCAGGGAATGGGAGGTGGCGACGCATTCAACTACGCCTCTACAAGAAACAGCCAAGCAGGGCACCTCGCTCGTAGGACATCGTCACCCCGGATCCCAATCCCGATCCCCCTCCGGTCCTTCCCACCCTCAAGACTGCACCACATCCGGCGAAAATGATCAAGGTATGTCTTCAAGTCTTTGCCCAAGCCTATACTGCATTGATCTCGTCCTCCTCAGATCTGGTCAATGAAGAAGAATGAGGAGGCTGCAGCAAGTGCAAAGCCAAAGACGTCGGCCGCCCAGATACGTGTGCAGAAAGGTGAGTCATGATCGGCGATAAGGGCGCGAGTCGTCGCGTAGTGCTTGTGGGGTATGCCCAAGGCGCACAATGAGAGGCGACGGGGGGTCGTCTTCTCTGGCCATGTGCTTGCAGATGAGCCAAGTGCTGGAATCAGACGAAGAGTCCATTCGGCTCCATCACCTATCCAAAGCCTTCAGTACTTTTTATCGCCTCATCCCTCCAGAGATGGCTTCCGCGACAAACGAAACTGTCGACTACATTTCTGATCACCAATGCTGATACCGCTTCGCCTAGATCTCACGGAACTCGAGCTTCCCGACACCATGAAGACACACTTCCCCGATCCCGCCGACCTGCTGAATTTCGAGCTTACCATCACGCCGGACGAAGGTACGTTTCCTGTGATTAGTCAGAGACCCCCTATAAATTCGTCTCGCTCAGGCATGTACAAGAACGCCACCTTTCCCTTCACCGTCGCCATCTCGCCAAATTACCCGCATCAAGCACCAAAAGTGCGCTGCACGAAAAAGGTGAGGATAAGCCAACAAACGCCGTGTGACAGTCCTCACGATGAAGCGTGTGCTTGTCTTTATTAGATCTACCACCCGAACCTCGATCTTGAAGGAAACGTCTGCCTGTGAGTACAAGCATATTGGGTCATTGATTGCTTGTTCCAACGCTGTCCTGTTATCCTAGGAATATCTTGCGAGAAGACTGGAAGCCTGTGCTATCTTTGCAATCCGTGATGGTCGGCCTGCAATACCTATTCCTCGAACCGTGAGTCTCGCCACATCGATCAATGGACTTGAGCTGACGAATCGATCTGCTACAGCAATCCTGATGATCCTCTGAACAAAGGTTCGTCGCTTTCCCCAACGCCTCATCATTCATAAACCCTCGTCTGCTGACTGTCCCTTACGCCCGCGTTACAGAGGCCGCCGAGGATCTCCGGAGGGATCGTCAAGCATTCGCCCGGAACGTTACGACTGCTCTGAAGGGCGGATCCATCAGGGGCGAAAAGTACGACAAGCTGATCTGAATGTCGGAAGATCGGTTCGCCTCTGACGAGGAATGTCCTGCGTAACTCTGTTCTAGGCCTTGTGGAAGTTCGACGGATTTGCTACGAGATGTAACACCTATACGCTATATTATCTTCACATTTACGACACATTCCGCTGTTCCAGGGTGCCATATGTTCTGCGGCGGTGCTACAGCACCTCCCTTGTCCCCTCTGAAGAGGTCCATTTTAAAAGCGAGATACAAGGTATGAGTACACGGTACGTTCTTGAGCATCAAGTCATTGGCGGCAACTCAGTGGCGAAGTGTCGCTTACGAGGTTGAGCAGGCTGCGGTGAAGAAGTCATGAGTGGTCGGTCTCGCCAAAGGCTCGCTCTAGGGATATAATCTGCGAGACAGCGTCATCGACGAAACAACTTGTACTATATGTGCGGCATCGCGGATGTTACAATGTCAACAATATCCCGTAAACTTGGATCAGAGTCAGAGGACGAACAGAGCCTCATGACCGCATGCATCTCGCAATATACGAGTCCTGTATACAATTTGGTTATCGCTCGCGCCAAGTGCACATGCGGAGATGACTCACCATGACACCATGAGCGATCCCTCTTGCTCTGGCGCAATGCATAGAGTCCCGCCTTCGCTGCAGCGCGGTGCCGGACAGACCTTCTGATTGCCATTCCGTGGGGGCGGAGGATCAGGTCTCAACCAGCTTTCCGACCTTTTGTCGTCAGAGCTCACGATTACGTGCTACAAGCACCGGTACGAGCCCTTGCGCTGTCGGGAGCTCGTCGAGGAAGCTGTCGAGGAGCGCTCGTCGCCGTATTGGATCCGCCCCCGCGGATTCTGAAGCGCGTTCCTGGATCGATTGGTTCGACGTCACGATTGGCTGTTGGTTGCGAGAACCTGGTTTCAAGAAGGATCGACGCGGCGAACTTTCTCCTATCGGAATGCTTCTCGTCACGTCTCCAAGACAGCGACTTACGGGGACTTGTGACTCTCACAATCCGACTCCACGTGATCGCCACGCCCGTTCTGTGTCCGTCAAAGCGCAAGACAAACAGAATCCCCCCACATAATGGTCGTTTCAGTCCATTCGTCGTTCGACTTCGATGAGCACGGCGAGTTCGGTGGGGGCCTAGTCCTAAGGAATACAATCAATGGGCGTTGTCTACCAGCATTCCTCGGCTCACCAATGACGTAGTACGAACGGCTAATCGCCAGTACGAGGAGACGATCATATATTGCGGCCTCTGAAACACCCGACCTTGTCGACTTCCAATCAGCTCTCTGTCGCATCGAGGTCTCTTTCTTTGACGACAACGTACCGCATGCTCTTCTCCTTTTGGTAACGACCCGCCGATCCCGATAACCGATAACATCTTGATCCAGACGGTTAATTCCGCAATTTCGATACGGCAACTCCTCTTGTCGCGCGGGAATAGTTGAAGGGATAAGCTGTGTGGAAGCGTGTTGTTCTACGATTTAGAAGAAATTGTGGACATGCGGAAGCGATGAAGAGGAGATCATGAAGTGGAAGATCAGCGAAAGTGAGCATTCTTGCGGATTGGGAGAAGACTCGCTTTGGATGACTGACGGATTTTCGATATTGCAGAGCGAAGAGGCGAATAAGTCGAGCCTTTCAAGGCGACGTTCCCAGTGCCGAATCCATATTCGATGTTGAACGGAATGTATCAAAGCAAGTCGATATAGAATCCATCAAAAACTCCATCTTCACCATTGTCCGATAATTGCGCGTTGCCGTATGTCGAGGGTCTCGTTACGTCGATGGGGGCGATGTCGATGACCTGCCGTCGTCTCCTTGATCTTCACGACTACCCAATTCAGTATTGTCGATCCTTCTGTGCAACGATATTACCCATCAACGGCGACCCATCATCACGCTCGCCTCCTCTTCCGCTCGATCGCTGCGCTGCGGATCGTCGACCGCTTCTCGAAAAGAAGCAACTGGGCTGTTTCATGTGATGCGTTGGATGGGCTGAAAGGTGGGGACTTTGGCTCTTNACCGAGGATGTTTTCAAGTGCACTGCAGGATGGGAAGACGTTCGCGGCGTCTGTCTTTGCCATTTGCCATTTCTGCCATCCAGGATATCCAGGATGGGAGAGTCGATTCTTCTTTGTTTCCTCTCTTTTCCTTTGGATCTTGTCTTTGACTGCACAGGCGGTTCCCTTCGATGCAATAATAAAGCAAGTGAACAGGCGAACCTCAAGTCATGTTTGATTTTAGCAGCACTTTCAGCTTCGGAGATCGCGACGTCTTTGCCATCGTGTCGTCTGTCTCAATCACAATCCCATTCAATACATTGCAAATTTCCTATATCACGACAATCATCCTCGGCCTCTACTCTGCTATAATCCCCTTCTCTACCGATCTCCATCTCTCCTTCCTCTTCAGCGGCCATCCACCTACGGCTCGTCGTCCGTCAACACCCGACTTATGGCCGCAAGCGAAGACAACCACGCTGGGGAAAGGTCAGAGTGGGCCAACGGGACATGGCGGACCGCCTCGGATCCGGTCGGGAGGGGCCAAGCAGGGTCAAGGTGAGCAGCAATGTCTCTTGGGGGGTCTCGGCGCGCCTGCTTTGTCATCCATGCACCCTTATGACATTCAATGTCACGTTGCCATCAAAGCGCATTGGGTTTGCGCGCCTCGCACCGTGCTACGTGGCATTGCGTCACCGCGTCGTCTTGTTTGTTTACATCAAGGACGTCTCCTCTTGATCTCGCCAGCTTGATTCCCTCCTTCTCTTACTCGTCTCAAACGCTGTCCAGGACGCAAGATGCTCATCAGAAAGGCCACCCTCCGCGGGTGGCTCCTCGTCGGGCTCTCTTGCCTCGGCCTCGCTCAAGGCGAGTCTTCTGTCATCTCCACGAACAACAACAGGGTCAATGCCAACATCGCCAACATGCCAAACGTCACAATGTTCACCAACAGCCCATACACATCGCTTCACTTCACCCCTGCAAGCTCCCGTATCGTCCGAATTCCCACGTCGTTTCCCGTGCCCAATATGAAGAACGAACACCACGCGCCCTTCACCCACGACCGACATTCTCTCCGCATCCAAAAAGTAGACACGCTCGTCCCGCCAAAGCTCGCGACCCGCAAGCTCGGCGTCTCGTTCAGCCTCACCAAGGACGCGATCGTCGAGTTTGGCTGGTTCCAGCTCATCCCGGCGTCGGAACGCCCGCCCGACGATCAGCTCCCGGCTCCCGACGAACCCGCTCCCGAGCCTGTCCCGGTACCGAAGGCGATCAGCCCTTTGCCAGACCCGATCGTCGTCGCTCTTGCAGCCTACCAGGCGCGAGAATCCATCCTCCTTGACCATCTCCAGCGCAAGGGTCCCGTCGACCGCGACTCCGAAAGGGCGGTCTTCTTGGCAACGTGGGAACGAAAGCTCCAGCAGGACGAAGACAAATCGGCGCGGGAAAGGAAAGCCATGCGCGACCAGCGGATTGCGACCAATTTCAAGGTCATGAATGCCTTGCTAAAAGATCCCGTGAGTCTGGTGTCCTGCTATCACTGCGAACCTTGTGCTAATCTCTCTTCGCTATCCCAGACCGGCTTGACCGTCTACCGAGGGCGTTCAGCACCTCGTACTCTGCCCACTCGTCCGAAACTCAAACACAGCAGCGATCTTCAAATCCACTCTGTCAGTCTGGGCGTTCCGTCATTACTACGTATCCTTTGCTGATCATCCATTGCCCATCACAGACACCTCGCTACCTCGGTCTGCTACCATTCCTCTATCAGCGCGTTGATATCGTCATCGCTTTCGTGGCATCGAAAGTACTCTACCTTCTGCTCGCTCGTTGCAAGAACGCCAGCAAAACCTCGAAGCTTCACAAGCTGGCCGAGCTCATCGAGCGCGTCATGATCTCGCTCGGAATATTCAGCGTCATTTACCAGGAGAGGATCGTCGAGCGTGAAGTTCCGGTTATCCAGGAAACGGCAAGAATTGTCGACCGACCGGTGAAAGACGTCAAGGAAGTCCCTAACCATGCCGGGACTCCGGGGATGCTCGCTGAACATCCCGCCGTTGCTCACAACCGGGTGATCAGCGACGTCAACGGAGTCTCCGCTGGATCGATGGCCGCAGAAAAGGAGGCACCCACAGTCACTCGGTCCGCTGATGCCAGTACTCCAAAGGACAACGCGGCCACCGACAACGATCTACCAGTTGCAATCCCGCAGACACCGAAAGCTCCAGCTTCAGCGCCTGCTGC
>JAMALG010000136.1:0-24616 GCA_023628115.1 Naganishia sp. PT2105A-2 | reverse complement strand
ACCATGTCGTTTCGCTCGGGTTCACCGTGGACGAGCAAGTCCAATCCGACCTTCTCCTGGAATCGAACAACCTGTTCAACTTCGTTCTCCATAGCCTTCTCGTAGTCCTCCTTGGAGAGCTCGTTCTTGTTGAACTTGGCTCGGGCAGTTCGGATCTCCTTGGTCTGAGGGAACGAACCGATGGTAGTGGTGGGGAATTTGGGCAGGTCCAAGTGGGTCTTCTGGGCCTCTCGTCGTTGCGGGAAGGGCGACTTTCGGGCGAGCATCTCCGGGGTGACGGCAGCCAATCGGTCACGGACGGCCGAGTCCGACGTTCGCTCGAACTCTCGTCGAGCGGCAATGTCCTTGGTGTTTTGCTTGAAGTATTCAGACTCCGAACCACCAATGGCCTGGGCCAGCGAGGCAACTTCCTCACACTTCTCGAGCGCGAACGACAACCAAGCGGTCTGCTCGGCGGTCAATCGGGTTTCGGACGTCAAGGTGACAGGGGTGTGGAGCAAAGAAGACGAAGTAGCGACGACGACTCGGTCGGCGCCCAGCTCGTTGATGGCCTTTTCGGCAACCTTCTTGGCGGCGGCCAAGTCGGTCTTCCAAATGTTTCGACCGGAAACAACACCGAGTTCGAGAACGAGCTTGGTGGACTTGACGGCAGTGATGACCTCGTCGAGCTGATCCGGCGCACGGTCCAAGTCAATGTGGAGAGCGTGGACAGGCAACTCCTTGACAAAGTCGACCGACTTGCCGATTCGTCCAAAGTAGGTGGTGAAAGTGATCTTGGGGGCGGCCTCGGCCAACTGCTTGTAGGCCTTGGTGTACTCAGCCGACAAGGTCTCTCCGACATCCTGAACGAGGATGGGCTCATCGATTTGAACGTTCTCGACACCGGCGTCCTTCAGCTGCTTCAAAGCTTCGACGTAGACGGGCAAGAGCGAGTCCAAAGCCTGCAGAGGCTTGTAGCCGGAGGGCGCGTCACGGGCGGCCTTGGAGAGGACCAAGTAGGAAACGGGACCGAGGAAGACGGGTCGGGTGGTGATACCGTACGACTTGGCCTCCTGGTACTCCTCGAGCGGCTGGTTGCGGTTGAGCTTGAACTGGGTGTTGGGCGAGATTTCGGGAACGACAAAGTGGTAGTTGGAGTCGAACCACTTCTTCATCTCACAAGCCTGCAAGTCGATGCCCTGGTCGAGCTGCTGTCGGCCTCGGCCCATGGCTAGAAAGGGGTCAGCAGATGCTACGCGGCGGTGGTGTCGGGCACTTACCAAAGGCAACATCGAGCTGGGAGAGACCGTTCTTGGTGTATCGCTCAGGGATGGCGTTGAACATGATCGAGTGGTCCAAGACGTGGTCGTAAAAGGTGAAGTCACCGCTGCAAAGGGGTCAGACGAGAATCTTAGGTCTTTCGAGACGATTGCACTCACGCCGGGATTGAGTCAACACCCTTGCCCTTGATGCTCTCCCATCGCTTCTGCTTGACCTCCTTGGCGACGGTCTGCAAGTCCTCAGCGGAAGTCTTGAACGCCCAGTAGGACTCGACGGCCTTTTTGATCTCTCGGTTGGGACCTGCGAAGAGCTCGTCAGAACAGCACTTTGCGACGGATAGAAGAGACGACATACCGATTCGGGGGAAACCCAAAACAGCGGATGTGACACCAGACATTTTGGAAAGGGGAAAAGAAGAACAACACGTAAAGTGTATGGGTGAATAGCAAGAGGGCGACGCAACGAACGGAGATGGCCCGAGTCTATATAGGCCGGGCTCGCCGCGCGGCAGCACGCAAGCGATTGGGCAGACAGCGCGACAGCACAACACGCGGCGCTGCCATCGTTCGAGGCCATCGGGGAAGCATCGGGAAAGTGGGGGGAAATGCGTGAAAAGTTGATCGCGCCCAATCGGGCAGACCGGAAGCGCGCGCTAAGCTGTCACCCGAAGCAGCGGATGCGAATTAGGTGATGCGTTCGGATGGCGAATTCGTGATACTGGTAACAACGTGCTCACACAGTCAGTACCCTTGTTCGAAATGGCTCAGGCAACAAGGACCCGTGGCGGCTTATCCAGCGAAGGAGCATGAGATCGCGGGCCTGAGGAACTGATGGATAGGCTTTTGGTGAAACAAAGCAACATAGACGGAGACCGGGTCAGGGCTTGACGATGTCGACGGGCAGACACGGATACAAGACGCGGAATTGATAATGGCAATATTCATGGGTCGCGCCCTTCACCTGACATCGCGACGGGTAGCCCAACAACAAATACACACTTTTTTGACTTCTTTATTTCGTACAATCTCTGCGACACCGCTCGTCGTCTTTACAATATACGCGGGCCGGGCTCTTCCCCCCGGCAACGGGCTTCCCGCATGAAGTTCGGGAAGTGGGAGAAACGAATCTTGTCGTAATGCATGTCCATTCTATGATTGATAGAGAGCCGTGATAGGCGGTATCCTGCGTACCGTCTTCGCTGCTTAGTCTTCGTCGCTGTCTTCCTCCGAGTAAGCGACCGAGCTGTTATCATCTGCGCGAAGGGTATAAGCAAAGCCCCCAACTCTGACTGACGCAACTCACCGTCATTGTCCTGGCCTCCGGGTTGACCCTCCAAAGACGCCAATTGCGCCTCGAGAGCGCGAATTCTATCCGTCTCGTGGCCATTTTGCTTGCTGTTTCGCCTCTGCCCTCCACCGCCTCCACCGGCTCGCTTGCTCGCTGCCGCACCGCCGGTGGCGGCACGGTTTGCGGGTACCTTCTTCTTCTTTGGCGCCTTGCCGTTCGGGTAGCCGAGCACAACGAGATTGTACAGTTGATAGACGGTGTGCGAAGGCAAAGCGTCGATATCCAATTCAATTTCGTCGTTACCCTATCCAACTTGTCAGTATCGGTTGCTGTCAACTGAACCTGTACTTACATCCCCAACCGACGTCGACGCGGAAATGATCTCCAACGCGCTCTGCAACGTGTTATGGTCCACCTCGCCAATCTTGTCTGCCAGTTGCTGTTTCTGCGCGAGCGTCACCGCCGGGGTAGCTTCCGGTTCGTCGTCTTCCTCGTCATCATAGTTGTACGTCGCCTTCTTGGATAACGCATTCCCATTGGACTGCTTCTTCGGCTTACTGGCGGCTGCCGCCTTTGGCGCAGACTTCTTGGATGGCTTGCTCGAGCTTGCTGCCGCCGAAGCCGTCTTGGTCTTTGCATGATTGGCCGAAGCCAAGGCTTTGGCCCGAGCCTTTTCCTGATTCCGCGCTCGGTATGCACGAAGACGATCCAGACGACTGGTCATGTCGGTGATTTGTCTCTCGAGTGTCCGGATTTCATGTTCGACATCGATGCCCGGGAACTCGTCTTCTGACTCTTGGGCATCTTGTCTGGCATGCAGGGTAGAGTTGCTGTTCCACTTTTCCTGCCAGACTCTCTCCAACTGACGTCCCACCTCGTGCACCGGTGTCCCTGGGGGATTGTACGTAAAGCAATTGTTGAGCATGAGCTTGAAATCATTGTAGATCTGCTGCGCGGTGCTGTATTGTGACTGGGCAATTCGGCTTTGTATTGTGCTGATATCCATGGGCTGCTTAATGATGTGGAGGTAATCGGGAATATTAAGAGCGACGGGATCGACGGGATACAGAAACGCAGCGACGATATCCATGTACTGTTTCCGGTATGTCAATTCATCCAGGATCTTGCGGACAGCTATAATCTTGTCCTCTTCCGTTGTTCGCCCAGTCTTGCGCTTTGATGACGATTGCTCGGCAACCCATGCCGAATCCTTGGGAGTCGGAGGATGAACTTCTCTCCTGGGTCGGGAATTGTCTCCTCCGTGATCATCAGAGATTTGCCGCTTGATGGCCGGAGCGTGCGAAACTGACGCTCGACGAGCTGAAAAGATTGTCAGTCTCTGCTGAAGATGCACCGCACAACGACATACCTGAAGTCTCCTCACCCAACTTGGCCTTCTGGATCGAAGTCTCAAACATGTCATCTAGCTTGTTGGCATTGACCGACACGGCATGCTGAGGACCGTTGAATATGCGCGTGTTGTTCCAGATCTGTCGGACATCCTCCACCACTTCCTGCACATTGGCATACGTTCCCAGAGTCATGTCCTTCTTGACCGGTCTGCTCTTGTCTTTTGGCGGGGCCGGGTTTGAAGCGTTGAGCTTTGTCTCGACTGTCGATAGATCCATGGGTCGCTTGATGATATTGGCATAGTGAGGAATGTTGAACGCAATGGGATCGACAGGGTTATTAAAGGGACCGGCTTCGCGCGTCTTTTTGATCTGTTTGACGATGGCAAGGAGGGAACGACATTGCTGGCCAGTGATAGGAGTCGTCGGGCCAAACGGCTCGCGATGTTGAGGCTGGAAACTACCAGGCACATAGATGGCAGGAGTTTCACCATTGGGTGGTGACTGATTATGGGTCTGAGGTGTTGGCAGTTCCTGCGGGCGCGAAGCCGGCGATTCCTGGGTGGTTTGCGGACTGGCCGCAGATAAGCTAGTTTCCCGAGGCAGTGATGATTGTGGGTTTGAGGGCGCTGGCGGCGAGGGTGATGATACCGACGGCTGTGCCAAAACGTTGTCGCTCTGAGCGGAAAGGTCCTAGTCAACTCAGTACGTGGCGTGATCACAGCTCGAGAGACCTACTGGATGATCCTCCTTGACTCGCTTCGCCGCTCGCTCCTCGCCGTCGTCATGGCTGTCGCGGGAACTCTGCCTCTTCACAGCTCCAGGCGTGGCCGCGTCAAGAGCACTGTCCTCCTGCATTGGTGTGTCTTGCTGGACGGGCGGCTGCTCCGCAGAAGCTTTCTCGACAGATGGTTGCTCTGCGTGTGATTGATCGACGGACATTGGTTCGGCGGTGCCTTGCTCGGCAGCGGCTTGCGGTTGAGGATCAGCTGACGGAGAAGGCTGCTTGAGGTCTGATGCGTCGTCCGCAGATCGAGCAACGTCTTCAGCAGGGCGTACGTCCGACGCTTGGTCTAGTGGCTCCGACATGTCAATGTTGGTGATGCGCTATGTTGATAAATGTTGATGATAAATGGTGGGATGTGTCTATGACGAATCAGACAGACGACGGATGTTCAACTGAATGAGTCCGGCGAAAGGAAAAAACACGCGTGAAGGCGGCGAGGAGCTCCTGATACGCGATGGTAAAAGACAGAAATCGAAAGTCGAAAGAGATAAGATGCCGTATGCTGAAGCGACAAACGATACCGAAAGGAATCGCGTGCCGACCAGGTCGTCTGGTTGGTTTGTTTACTTTTTGCGAGCCGGGGGAAATTATGCGCGCGGGGCGGGGCCGACCCTTTATATACCGTTCGATCGAGACGCGACCGAGCCAGCCCGCGTGTAAGCGAGGCACATGAAGGCGCGTCTTACGGCGCCCGCTCATGAATCTCACGGTGGGTCGCCGCGAGCTGCCTGATATCTGGTCTGTCGCTGCCTTTCTGGATGGCGATGTCACTACTGGAACGCCACTTGAAACGCGATAGAGATATCTGCATACACCCCTCTCGCGCGACTTCACTCTTCATCATGTAGTCTACGTGCGAGCCGAGAGGTAATTCGAGCTCACCAAAAGACGGCGACATCGTGTCCAAGGCGGCCTGGGTTTCCTCATGTGGCATAAAATCTATCGCTTTGCTGTGTAGTCATAGCATTCGTTGTCGTATGTCTGTATTGCCTAGAGCATATAGACGTACCGATGACCGTGCTGCGAGAGTAGAACGCAAATAGGGGAAGGCCTTTCATGCAGGCGATTGTCGGTATCTGCGGCGCGTCCTGTGGTTTAAGTCGAGATGGCGTGGCGCCACGCGCATGCAAATGCTCGAAGATTGAAGGCCGTGCGCCTGAATGACCTCAAATAGTTCTTCGCTCTCTGATAAATTTTTGCGCCACTCCCGTCAATCTTGAGTCCTTTTACCATCGACCCCGTCACCCACATTCACCAAGGCCTATCGCTAAGGAGAGACCGCTCCGTAGAGTTCGGTACAGACGAAACACTGCGTTCAGCGTGTGCTTCTCTCTCCGCATCGACAATGTCCAAAAGGCGCAAAGGCCTGAGAAGACCCGGTGTCCATCCTTTCCTTCCCCTCGACCTTGCTCCTTCCCTGCGGGTGACCTGGAGGGAAACCGACCGAGCGTCCTCAGTGGCAGAAATTGAAGACAGCGGATTCCCATGCAGCTGCGGAGATCAAGCGGAGCAAGGCTAGTTGACAGAATCATCCAGTCAGCCTCTGGGCCAATATCAGCAATTCCAATTGAAATCAAGTCTTACAAGCAGGACGCGAAGAAAGCTGTGGACGCCGGCATGATTCTCGAAAAGTCGCATTTGCCCATAGCAGCGAGATGATACTGCGGCTTGAAGCAGACGGGGAGGGAGTGCATTCCGATGCATGAAGTATACTTGTGCGAGGGCGCGGGTTTCGGGGTGTCCGTTTGTGTTGACGACAGAGGCGCTTAGGCCTTCGGAGAGTGGTGTCGTGAAGCCAGGACGACAGCGCTTGTCAGTTGAACATGAGATTGCCGATATCGCTGTTGCTTCCTAGATTGCTCGAAGTCTTCGCGTCCAACGGGCTCTTGTGGTCGAATCCATGCTGGCTGGCTTCCGTTAATGCCTCGTATGCCGATCCATACGTCCCTCGATACGGCCGTGTGATTGTCCCTCCTCATATGCGTATCGTGCGAGTTCGACAAGCCGGTCCGTGATTCTGCTCTCAAGGGAGATGCATACGAGTTTGCTCAAGTTTCCAAGCACGTACGAAGCAGGAAGAGCACCTGCCAGCAACGGAGAAGACGTCAGCTACTAATCGCTTCGAGTTTTTGATCGGAGACCGGTACGAGACTACGCACGAAGGGTCTTCAGCGCCGGTCCGACATACTAAGAATTTCTAGAGAGAACGATGCAGCTGATGTCCGGGGCTGTCCGGGGCAAGGTCCGAATTGCTGGAGGGTCCGAGCGGTTCACTGCGAAGAGCTTCGAGTCGTCGGCTGGATGCGTCTTTGTTTCTCTAATCTTATCTCGCTGGGCGGCAGTAGACCGGATCACGTGTGGATGCTATATCCGGATCTGATCACATGAAAGCTTGAACAGCTTCCTTAAACCAGTCTGGACACCGAATCGTTACCAGAAACTCGACGTGAACGTCGGATCCCCATGCCCTCTCGAGACCGCGAGCGGGCGGGTGACATTGACATCCATTATTGCCTCCTCCTGGCATATTGAAGACAGCGCAAATACTTGATGGAAGACGCTGCCCGAATGATGACGCGTAAATGGGCAAGCCAGCTGACAAGCCGCAGGTCACGTCTTCTAGCGACACTCGGTAAAAATGATTCACCTATATCTTCCCAACCGAGAGCTCAGCTGCATATCGCTTACGATGTCTGGAGAAAAACACTCGTCTGTCCCCTGGGTCCCCCGGCTGATCCCAGTATCAGCTCGGTGAACATATGAACGGCCGGGAACCAGATACGGAACGTCCGGAACGTTGCCCGTTATTCGTTGCAGCGACATGCAGCTCACGACCGATACGATGGAGAGAACGATGCTGCGGGTGACTATCGATGACCATCAAATTTCGATACCATCCCGATCCTCCGACACTGGGAAATTCCGGACCGGTTCATCGTCAGGGAGGGGCCCAACTTTGGCAGGCCTTTTCAGCGTCATACGGAGACTCCATTCAAACCCTTGCCATATAGGTCGACTCCTCTGCCCCGCGTTCCCGTCTCCAAAAGTTGCGGGGTTCCCTAACGCCAGGACTCAAGATTACATCGAGGGGAAGGGACGCAAGTATGACCGCTGACAGCCAGAAAGCCGAAGCCAAGGGCTCAGCACAACATCAAGAGTTTGCTCAGCGGGATGCCACGACAGACGATATTCAGATGGCTGCAGTGGCGGATGGTGAAGAAGGCGACTTGAAGGCTTCAAAGGATGGGCGCGTGTACATGACGGATGAGCAGGCAAGTCGCCTATTCCGTTGCAACGTTACCTCCCCCTAACCTCGTAAAACACAGAGTCGACTTGTCCGCCGCAAGATCGACCGCCATATCCTTCCGATTCTTGTATGGTGAGGGAAATGAAGTCATATCAAGGACGGCTCCTGACAGATGTTTCAGGGTCTATTTTCTACAAATCCTGGACAAGTCTTGCATCGGGTATGGAGCGACATTTGGCTTGAGAGAGGATGCTGTGAGTGCGACTTTGTCGCCATACGCCTCTTTGTTCACATGCCTCGATTCAGAACCTCAGCGGAGACCAGTACTCCACGCTAGGCAGTGCAGGCTATTGGGCACAGCTCGCGTGGCAGCCGTTCTCTGCGTACTTGATCGTAAAAGTTCCTCCAAGAATCTTAATGCCCGTACGTACCGTTCCGATGTCCCGTTCTAAACTGACACAGCGCTTCCAGTGTCTCGTCGGCGCCTGGGGCGTCAGCATGATTGGCATGGCCTTCTCAACCTCATTCGGCCCCCTACTGGCCAACCGTTTCCTGCTCGGTCTATTCGAAGCGGGCTGTCTGCCCCTGTTTACCGTCATCGCAACGTCCTTCTACCGAAAAATCGAATGTACCTGGGCGATTGCCATGTTCTATTCGCAGAATGGTATCGGTATGTTAATGCGGCCGCTGCGAGAGAATTCAGCTAATCGCATGTTCGTAGCCAACATCTTTGGCAGCTTTCTCGCTTGGGCTGTCTCATTCGCAGACCAGAGCCATCTTTATGTCTACCAGATCCTCTTCCTCATTGTGGGATTGATGACGGTTCTAACCGTACCGTATATCGTCTGGAAGTTGGACAACAGCCCGGCGACTGCGCGGTTCTTGACTCCGCAAGAGAGGCTATGGGCGGTTGAGCGTCTGCGTGATAACAATACGGGTATCGAAAACAGTACGTGGGCGTTTTAGCATAGAGCGACTGGCAGACTGATGTAAAAACTCTCCGGAAGGACACTTCAAGTGGTATCAGGCGGTGGAAGCCTGCATTAGCCCGCTTTTGTGGTTGTTTGTCGCCCTGACTTTTTGCGTCAAGTGAGTTGACTCGATCTCAATGCTTTCGCCAACTTGAACTCATGGAATCGATTTCCTCTAGTACGGGAGGCGCTGTTGTCAATGTCTTGTTCGTGATATCGCATTATCGCTGCTTGATCCGGTATGCTGACTCGCCTTTCTTACGCAGCGGCCCGCTCATCATCAAGAGCTTTGGTTTCACCTCGCGAGTGACAATTCTCCTGAACATGCCCTTCGGATGTAAGTCGACTTCCCTACAGCCTTTGTGAACCCGAAACCTGACGATGCGCTTGATCTTTGCAGTCTTGCAGACCTGCGTTATCTTGGCATCAGCATGGGCCGCGATGCGGTGGAAGTCCAAGGGTATATTCATTGTCGTGCTCATGGTGCCATGTTGCGTCGGTTCTGGACTACTTTACGGTAAGCAATAACATATCAGCGAAAGCAGGCTTGCGTTGAACAAATGGCTTCTCTCCACAGGTCTTGGACGCTCCGATAGCGACACTGGTCCCCTATTGTTCGGCTACTATCTGCTGTCGGCTCTGTTCGGTGCCAATCCTCTTATCCTGTCCTTTATGGCTGGCAACATCGCGGGTCACACCAAGAAGTCCATCTGTTTGAGTCTGTATGGCATGGGCAGCGCGACCGGAAATATTGTGTAAGTGATGCGAACAGGACGCTCAGATATTCAAGTCTAACTCGATACACGTTCAACCGAATAGGGGGCCCCTGCTGTTCAAATCCAAGGAGGCGCCCAAGTACGAAGGCGGCTTGAGAGCGATTCTCGGTATCTTCATCGCAACCATTGGATGTGTCGCGTGAGCCACTCTACCTTCACTCTACCCCGACCCCAGCTGATAACGTCTGTCCATAGTATCCTGGAAGCCTTACTGTTCTTCCTTAACAAGCGGAAAGAAAAGGAACGAGTCGCTAACGGAAAGCCGGCGCGCTTGGAAGACCTCTCGATGCGTGCGCAGTATTCCGCTCGAGAAGACCATCAGGCCGAGCCGGGAGAGGATGGCGTGACGGAAGGACCGAGATTGGGCGAGAATGCGTTCGCCGACTTGACTGACCGTCAGAATGACGAGTTTGTGTACACGTACTAGACGATGTATCTGCAGACCATATTGTACTTCCTATGCGACCTGACACTATGTATCCATTGGCACACGCTTCTCATGATCCGTTCGTCGGTCCCTGTTCTTGAAGTCTCTGGATAATCCGCGAGCGAGAGCTGGATCTACATCGAATGAGTTGATTTGATGCAAACAAGAGATCCCGCCAACTTTCTAGCTACTGCTGGCGAGAGATAATGCTCTTTCCACCCAATTGGACGCTACAGATTTGAATGGGCACTCTGTAGATCGGCCAATGGTCCAGGCTACAACCTTCGCTACTGACCCAACCATCTGCCATCTGTCATCTACCCAATCCACAACCAACCCCTTCTAACCCGAAATCTCGAATTCGTCGCAGGGCGCTAACGAATCTCGAAAAAATGGGCGGAGCGCGGAAGCAGAATGTCGGAGCGAACGAACGCACGACGAGCGAGAGCGTGCGGAATGTCGGTGCGGTCGTCGTGAAGCCAGAAACATGGTGGTCTTCTCGGTGTCACGGTCGGCGTTGACGCCGCTCTCCCATCACGGTATCCGCTCACACAAGATGTCGTCTCAGGCTCCCATTGGTGCGTTCTCAGCCCTCGCCGCTTTCCCGTGATCCTGAGCTCATACAGCCCATTCTCAGCTCTCCTATCCGTCTATGACAAGACCGGCCTCTTGCCCTTCGCCAAGGGCTTGAAGGAGCTCGGCTTCAGGCTCCTCGGCTCTGGCGGTACTGCCAAACAGATCCGAGAGGCTGGTATGGAAATCGAGTGAGTCCCGGTCGCGCTGCTCAATGCCGCGCAGAAGAGCTCATTGCGATGTACGACCTGTAGGGATGTTTCGTCAATTACCAAGGCCCCCGAGATGCTCGGTGGTCGAGTCAAGACCCTTCACCCTGCTGTCCACGGTGGTATGTCGAAACTCTATTCCGTCAGTTCCAGATGCTGAATGCTTTTCCAGGTATTTTGTCCCGAGACATCGAGTCCGACTTGGCCGACTTGGCTACCAACAAGATCTCGCCCATCACTTTGGTCGTCTGCAACCTCTACCCCTTCGTCCTACAGACTCAAAAGCCCGACTGCACGCTCGCAGGCGCCATCGAAGAGATCGACATCGGAGGTGTGACTCTTCTTCGAGCTGCTGCCAAGAACCATGCACGTGTCTCCATCATTTCGTCTCCCACCGACTACGACGTCATCCTCAGCGAATGGAAGGAAAACAAGGCCATCTCCGACGCGACCAAGCGAGGATTGGCCTTGAAGGCATTCGAAAGCACCAAGGCCTACGACGAGGCCATCGCCGACTACTTCCGAAAGATGTACGCGTCGACCGATTCCGACAAGGACTTGATCGCCGGAGCTGGTGTTGGCTATCAGCGATTGCCGCTCCGATACGGCGCCAACCCTCATCAGAAGCCTGCACAGGCCTTTGTGGAACAAGGTGAAATGCCCATCACCATCTTGTCCGGTTCCCCCGGTTACATCAATCTCTTGGACGCGCTCAACTCGTGGGCACTCGTCAAGGAACTCGCCGAGGCCTTTAATCCCGCCCTCCCTGCCGCCGCATCCTTCAAGCACGTCTCTCCCGCCGGCGCCGCCGTCGGTATCCCCTTGGACGAACGGGAAGCTCAAGTCTTTGGTGTCGCCGACATCAAGGACAGCTTGACCCCCTTGGCTTCCGCCTACGCCCGGGCCCGAGGTGCCGACCGAATGTCGTCGTTCGGTGACTTTATCGCCTTGTCTCACACCGTCGACGCAGTCACTGCGAGGATCATCAACCGGGAAGTCTCTGACGGTGTGATCGCCCCCGGATACGATCAGGAAGCCCTGGATATCCTGCAGAAGAAGAAGGGTGGAAAGTACTGTGTTCTGCAGGTAGGCGTTCAGTCATCACCTCGGCGATCACGTCTGACTTCTTTGGCAGATGGACGCCAACTACGTCCCGCCCGACATTGAGACCCGTCAGGTCTACGGCATTTCGCTTCAGCAGCGACGAAACGACTGCAAGATCGACGAATCGCTGTTCCAGAACATTGTTACCTCCAACAAGGACGTAAGTAATACGTCTGTGCGCGTCGACGGCCACTGACGCTGTCTCCAGTTGACCAAGCAAGCCATTACCGATTTAACCGTCGCCACTTTGGCCCTCAAATACACTCAGTCCAACTCGGTCTGTTACGCACTCAACGGTGCCGTCATTGGTCTCGGCGCCGGACAGCAATCTCGAATCCACTGCACTCGATTGGCAGGTGACAAGGCCGACAACTGGTGGCTGCGTCACCACCCGCGGGTCTTGGCCTTGCCCTTTAAGAAGGGCACCAAGCGAGCCGACAAGGCCAACGCCATCGACCTGTTCGTCACTGGCCAGGTGTTCGAGGCTGACCCTTCGGAGCGCGCTCAATGGGAGAGCTTGTTCGACGAAGTTCCGGCGCCTTTGAGCAAGGAGGAACGGGACTCGTTCATGCAGCAACTCAAGGGTGTTGCCTGTGCATCGGACGCCTTCTTCCCCTTCCCAGACAACGTTCACCGAGCTCGAAAGAGCGGTGTGCAATACCTCGCCGCGCCGGGAGGTTCTATCATGGACGCCGAGTGCATCAAGACCGCCGACAACTACGGCATCGTCTTTGCCCACACCAACTTGCGTCTTGTGAGTCCCACCCCCCTTCCCCAGCATAGGCGTGATCGGGACATGCTGAATTTGACTCTATCCTTCATCAGTTCCACCACTAAGTCTTCTTCCTTGCCGGTTGTATAAGTAATCCTCAACGTAAACGTCTGTAGAGCGAGCCAAAAATGTCACGGGGACGTGACAAAGGGCAATCAACTATGCCATCATAACATATTTCAAGCCATACTGCGAGGACTCCCTCGAACTTCACTTCTGTGATAAGTGAATGTTTCAAGGCTTAATTAAATATGGCACTAGATATGCCCAAAGTGCATCGACATTCGTCGAGCAGGTGCCGCATTGGGATGATTCGGGGAGCCTGTTGTCGATTCTGTGAAAGATTGCAGTCAGCGTTGTCACGTTCACTTCCGGCAGCCGACGCACCGATAGACTCGAGCGATGTACCCATGAGAGCGTGTAACTGCCTTGGCTCCATAGACTTTCGCCTCTGGGAGCATCCCTACAGTCAGTCATCCTGTTGAGGTACTGATGATCTATACTCACCTTCTGAAATACAGCCTGAGCAGCAACATCGACTTCAAAGCCTGTCTCTTGCACCCGTTCCCCCGTATCTCTAGATTTCGTGACCCATCCAATTCCGACCATGTGCGGCTTCGGCTCTGGCTGCTTCCTCCACCAGATGAGGGTGGAGATCTTGCCCGATTTGAAGATAATGTGGGTGCAGCTTTCTGTCGGTTTCGTCAACACCTGGAGACCAGGCAAGTCAGTATCACACGCGCTTCGTGATTGCGGCTCGCTTACCCTTGCTCCGCACGAACGAAGCATCTCTGCAAACACCGCCGAGGTATCGTCACCTTCAGCCGTTCTGACATCAACGAAAGCGATGACGCCTTTAAGGATGTTGCCATTCGATACCGAAGATATCGGGCGAGTACCCTTTAAACTTAACGCCACGCTTTGGCCCAACGAACCTTCCTTGGCGTCTAGAGATCCCCTTGCAGCCGACAGACTCGCCAGCGAGCTTCTCCCATGGATACTAGTGCTTTGAGGTATCCGACTGATAGATACGGGTTTCGTAGGTTGTGTACTTGAGTGCTGAAGCGTCGCATTCGATTGGATTTGCGAGCTGGCGAGCTTGGAGGGCTCCGCATCTTGAGATCTGCCTTCCAGACTGGGACGTTTGACGGTCAACTTGGCAAGAGCCGCGCTCAAGCCATAGAGGGATTTAGAGGTCTCCATTGTCAAGCTCTTGCGCCGAGCATTGTTGACGACCGATATGGGTCGTCCGAGTTCAATGGCATCGCCTTGCGTACTGGGTTTGTGCGCTTCGTTCGGAATATTTGCGTTTCGCTCTCGAATGGGGCTGATCGGTATATATGATCTAGGTCTGACGGGACTCTTCGCTGGCAGTGTTTGTGCAGGTTGACTTGATAAGGCAGAAGAAGGTTTTGAAGGGATCGAGTGTGCACCACTTGATTGAATCGTCGACGTCCTGGACTGAATGCCGCAAGGACGTGCGAATACTGTTGGGGGTGGCGCCGCAATCTGGGTCGCCGGGGTGGACACCGGCTTCCGAGATGGCTCCTTGATAGCATTCTTCAAAGACGTGCGGGCGTCAATTGATGCTGCTGTGATAGCCGCAGCGTTCGTCGACGATCTTGTTGGATTTGCATATGATGAAGTAGTTCGTGGCAGTGACAATGACTTTTGTGCACGGTGGACGATTCGCGCCGCCGATGTCTTCTGAGGGATCGCCTTGCGTGATTTCTCGATAGTATATTTGGCAAGCGTCCTGGTAAGCGGAGGCATCTCCAATTGTGAACTTTTGGTTTCTGCAACGGAAACCTCTTCCTGTACATCTTCTCCCAAGAACAGCAGTTCCAGGTCTTTAGCCGTTTCGCCCAAGGGATTACTGTCCTTTTCGGCCTCTTTGCCTGGTTGCGTGACTGACATGCCAGAGATTTCAGAAAGTATTGTCTTTGGACGCTCGACCGTTTTCTTCGGAGAGGCAGCGAGTAAAAGCGAGTCGTCCGACAAGTCTGACGCCAGCGACCAACGTCCGCCCTTCTTGACGGCTGAAAGCGGAACATCCAGGATTCGATTTGTACCATATCGAAATGGCGTCTGGGACCCGACAGGTACTTTTGCTGGCGAGAACAAGTTCGGTTTGACGTTTATGGAGGAGCTGGAAACGGTGTTTCCTCGGGCATTCATCTCGCTCTGGATAGTTGGAATTTCCGGCCCAGTGCTGGACTTGACTTTCACAGCCTGCGGCATTGGCGGTGCGTCTGTTCTGGTAGTCGGCTGTTGATACCTGACAAGTGACTTGAGAGGTGAGGGTCCAACGCCCACAAGTCGCGGCATCTTGGCCACTTTACGTGGTCTGCTATTCGGCGAGTTTTCGAGGCCCCTTGGGCTGGAAAGCATTCCACCGCTTGGGCGCTTTCTGTTCAGCGGAAGGGGCTTGGCGGGAGATGCGTTCTGGGTCGAAACATAATGCGTAGGCTCTTGTTTATAAGATCTCGGATGATTTGGTTTGCTCGAGGAGGCTTCAGCGTTGGGCGCATCGCTTGGACCAGCAACCCTGTTCAAAGCCTCGATAAATGGTGTTCGGGTCTTCGATTGCGCCGACGTCGGTACCGATATGCTTGCGGATACCTTGGTAGTTCTGGAAGGTCTGGTCGTGGCAGGTGCTCTTTGCAAGATGTGTGATATATTTGCCGTTCCTCTTCGTGTCGCAGACCTCGTCAGATACCGACTTTGAAGCGGAACAGCGGTTTGTGCGGTTTGTGCGATTGGACCATGGCTCTCCGCCTCCGCGACGTGGTTCCCCGACATGCTGTCGATGCTGAGTATTGGTGTGATTTCTCTTGTTGATGATGTTCGGACCTTGTTCTACTTCGTATTCATACCGTCGAGGCGTGGACAAAACAATATCGATACCTGAACAGCGATCGCTTGCGGCTGAGACAGTCGTTACAAGATAGATGATCAGTCAACATTGATGTTTGCTTCCGCGCTCTTCATTTCGTTAATTAATTTGGCGACGTCAAGTCCGGTAAGCTGTCTGCATCTATGCTACCTGCTACTCTTCCTTCTACCCTGACCGTTTCGAACACAGGGTCACAGATCAGCTCAGTATCAAGATTTCCGTCATACGTGCACGCCATCTCGGCCGAGGCAACGATCTCGATACGTGGAAAGTACGATATACCCATTACATAGAAGCTCGGACGAGGACAATTATGCGGCGACTTGGCCCCGTTTCATCCCGATACCTGACTACCTGCTGAACCTGAAGTCCAACCTCCTGTTTCCGTCAGCTTCCCTCGCCTTTTGGTCATCCTGATACGCGAAGCGTTCCTCGGCCGACATGGCTTCCCACACGCGAGACTTCTTTTTGTTAAGATGTGCGATCCACAGCCAATTCAGCACATATGCGACGAGGGTAGCCAGGCAGAGGGAAATGAGGATCTTGTTGCCTCGGTGGTCTGGGATCTCTGTCAGCGAGAAGATGGGAGACTCATGGTGAAGAAGAAGGCTTACAGTAAGGCACGTCGTCCTTGCGGTAGATTTGACTCCCTATGTCACAACGTTCGTCAGCTACCGATACAACGTCGACAGAACTCCAACTTACCGACAATGGCGCCCCACTGGACCACGATATTGTACGTGGCAACACTGATGGATCGCTTCTTGACCGAGAACGAGTTCTCACTGATCCAAGAGGTCATGATGGGATGGAAGTATGGATCTGGATCGAGAATGACATTCAATACGCGATGCCGTCGAGTAATCAGGGAGGGGCCGCTTACAACCGGCAATCAAGGTAATCAAGGCGAATCGACCCCATTCCCGTCCTCCGTCGGGAATGGCTAACAGTGCGATCAAACAAGGGAGAGACCAGGCTTCACCGAAGAAACAGTGCCTGAGGCGCAAATCGCCGAATTAGGTGTGAGATTGGCAAGTTTATCGCAAGCACTCACCAAGTCCTTTCCTTGAAGTAATCGGACGAGTAACTGAGCAGCAGCATGGCTATAGAGCAGACGCATTAGTACTGTGTCAGCGCGCAAGAAAGGCGACTCACTAATGATCTGCAAAACCGCACTTGGAATACCCAGCATGTTGGACTGGAAAGTGGTGTAACCCATTCGCTTCAGACTCAAGTTCAAGTAGGCTTGGACTTTGAGCAGCGACAACAATCAGTCTCCTGGATGCTTTTATCGTACACACCGACCGACCTGGGTTTTGCGGAATATATGCGATCAATCCAATGAAGACAAGACCCCAAAGCGCCGGGTCAGTCCAGGCCTCCTTGATGTCCTTCCATTTGATGGCGTTCTTGACAGATGACAATCCCTTGGCAGGGTCGTCTCGGAGGATTCGCTACCAAGGCGGGTGAGTAGAATATGACGGGAAACGCCTCACGACCTACGTTGACGGCAATGATCTCTTCTCGCTCCGAGAACCAGCCTTTACGAACGATGAAGGTCTTGGTCTCGACTGGGCTGATGGGCAGCCATAAGTATGAGAACACAGCGACGACGCAGGTGAGGAGTCCCTGTGAACGCAAGTCAGCTTCATCGCCCATCGCAGCCATAATTTACATACCTCGAGGGTGAACAACCAGAACCACCCGGTCTTGCCCGCGACGCCTCGCATGGGGAGGATCGCCGCGGCCAAGAGGTTGGAAATTACCCGGGCAAGGTTCAAGCTCGACCTAGAACAAGGTCAGGTGGGCTCAAATGGTGATTGAAGACTGGCGCACCAGAAGAGAGACAGTCGGATCGTCAATTCGCCGGTCTTGTAGAAGAAGGAGGTGTAAAGGACAGCACCAGGGATGAAGCTTTGGCAAAACAGTCGCATCAGATGTCTTGGACTATGTCCATCCGCAAATCATACTCACCCTCCCTCACAGAGACCAATCAGCGCTCGAGTGATGTAGAATTCGGTCTTGTTTTTCATAAAGGCCTGAAGGGAGGAGGTATGAGTCTCATACGGCACATGGATTCGACCTTGGGCAGCAATGCACCTGGAACAAAGAGACGGCCCCCCACGCAAACCTATTAAGCGATAATATATGTAAGTGATATGCGATCCTCAACTTGGAGTTTACGCACATTAAAAATGGTAGCCAACGTTGGAATCCGACTCTCGAAAGGATCATTTGTGACGGAAACTGTGTAATGCCTTGTCAGTATCGATTCGGGGCCAGAGATCTGTTTGAATGAGTACATACCTCTGCTGCCATAAAGCATACCAGCTGGATTCTATTATGGCTCGTCGGCATAATGGCACAAAGCACGCCCACCACACTCACGTTGAACCGTTGTTGTACTCATTCTGGGTGATACCGATATCTTTCATGAGGTTATCGGTGGCGGCGTTTCCCAGGTTGCCTCGATCCAGCTGCAAGCCGATGACTGCGCAGCCACTCAGGACAAGGACTACTTGGTGACAGAGTATTTGTACGTACACATGACACAGACAACACTAAACGAGTACACTGAGCATGATTCGACATTCCAAGCCTGGATAGACTCACCTGAGCAACCAGAAATCGATCTTCCGAACCAATTTGCGTTCCTCCCCCTTGGTCCATGTCGCCTCTGGGTCCCATCGATGCTTGCCCTCGTAAGAGTCACTAGGTGGTACCTTGTCCGAGAGCGCTTCTCGTCCAACTGGGATGTAATCCGTCAAAGATGCCGAACCGGTCTTGTCGAGCGCAGCGTCATCGAAGGCATCCTTGTCTTCCGCCGGATGAAGAGTGGCGTGCAGACCGTCGTTCTCCTCGTATCCTATAGTTGGCTTGCCCATCGTTTCCGCAGCAGTATGCACTGGCTGCCTATGTGAGAGTAACGCGTGGTATTCGTGTTCTTGATCGGAGTCCAAGTCCTCGACGTATTGCTGCAGGTCCGAATGTATCGCCCTGTATTTACCTTTGTCGATAGGTCCCACGTTTCTTAACGTATTGAGCGATATGATTTGTGGCACGCGGATCTTATACCGCTTGTTTGAATTGTCCTCGAGCGCTTGCGATGATGCAGCAAGAGACGTTTGTCAATCGTCACTGAAAGACGCAAGTCGGGTAAGGAGACAGAAATGCAATAACGATGCCAATCATAATGACGAGAAAGGGCAAAAGCCATAAATGCATAAATGGCCAAGTACAAGGCGATTGGCGCGACTACTGACGACATACTGGAAGACGTGTGCGAGCAAGTTTGATATTTCCTAAGCCCAATTCAGCCAAGAATCTGGGGCATGTGGGGCACGGCGGGATGACCGGCAAAGGTGGGTGAGGTACAGCGGATACTTGATATGCGGGATAGCTTGCGAAATCCTAGCGCCCAAAATCGCACATGAGGGTGACATGACGGTTGTCGAGGCGGCCGCCGAAGGTGAATCCCGGGAAAAACACTCGATCCCGACTACGTTTATCGATCTTTGGATAAGAGATAACCCTTGACGGGTTTTAGGCCGTCCATCACAGTGGCGACGAGTATTCATACGTATGAATATCGAAAAGAGTGATCCCGAACCCTTAAGCAACAAGGACGAGCAGGGACGAATCCATTGGCGAACGCTTTATGACGTCAACTCGATCGATCGAAGTAGTACGGTGAGACACGACTGCACGCCAACTCGTTCTTTCTGTTCTGTCGATAGGCGATCCGACTGCTACTTGTGTGGTCCTTTGATTGCATTGCGGGAACATATATTCTGAAGACTTGATCTGCCGTTCACCGACGAGCATCTGCTGTTCCGACGACCACAATGGCCGCGACGGTTGCCAAACATTCGGTCTCGCTCTTTGCGCAGCTCGCACCGTATCTTCCCCATCCGCTGCAAACGGCGCCCCAAGCGATTGCCTTGCATTTCCTCAACCCGAGAAACAACGTTCCATGGTACAAGGGCTATACTAATTTTTACAAGACGGCGTCGGACCCAATACACACCGTGCTTCCCTTGCTGGGCACCGTCATTTTCGCAAGCTATGTGATGAGCGTTCTCACGCGCAACGTCAGCCAAGTCGATAGGATGTGGACAACTTTCCCGGTCATATACTCGCTGCACTTTGCGCTGTTTCCGCTGCTGAACGAGAATGGTGATGCATTCACGCATAATCTGCCGCGGGTGTGGTTGATGGTGGCCATGCAAGTGAGTCCTAGTGAAGCATTGATGGTGAGACTGCTCATCTCTTTCCAGGTTTTGTGGTGTGTGCGACTCACCTATCATACTGCAAGAAGGGGGCTTTACAGCTTGTGAGTCTTTCAAGGCACGTCTGATACCAGGCGCTCAGTCTTGATAGCCACGAGGAAGACTACCGGTACACTCAATGGCGGAAGATGGTGCCCGCATGGTTCTTCCAACTTTTTTCCCTCTTTTTTGTCTGTAAGTCTAGGAGTCTCCAGTATATCGTGGCTATCGTAGATAGTAAACTTGCTTATAGCTGGCGCTCAGTCGACGCTGCTCCTCCTTATGGCGCTTCCGGTGCACAATGCGCTCGTGACTCCCGCCAACGAACACAAAGACCGCTTGCTCAACCTTCCATTCGGTCTTCACCTCTCCGATGTCGCGCTTGCTGGTCTGTCTGTCTTGACAATTTACGTCCAGTGGATCTCCGACAATCAACAATACTCATATCAAACGTATAAGCATGCCCTGAAAGCCTCGCCCCCCGACGACAAAGCTATCCAAGACCATAAAGCCTGGCAGCACGGTTCATGGCGCATCGATTGGACTCCTCGCGATCTCAAGCGTGGTTTTCTCACACGAGGTCTGTTCAGTTGGTCGCGTCACCCAAACTTTGCCTGTGAACAGGTCATGTGGCTGCTGCAGAGCCTGTTTCCCTTGCTCAGTGGCCGTCCGAGCGAACTCACAAAGGCTCGATGGCTGGTTCTGATGAACCCGCTCTGGACCGCGCTTGCCGTACGTCTCCGATTTTCTAGGCTATTTCTGTGTGCTTACGATTCTCGCAGATGAGCATGCTCTTCGTTTCATCCACCTGGTTCACCGAGAGGCTCAGCTCCGCAAAGGTACGCCCTCCTTCAGCATTCTGGTACCCCATGCGACTAAGTTCTCGAAACCGCTTAGTACCCTGAGTATCGAGACTACCAAACCCTCGTCGGCGAGTTTGCCGTCCAGTCGACAGTATGGAAGGGTATCTGGGGGCGACTGACAGGCCTGCGGCCACGTTTGGCTGAAGTTGTATGGGGTCAAGGGCTGGAGAATCCGGCGCTGTCACGGAAGCCAGCGTCGAAGGGAGCTGAAACGTGATCTCGGTATGACTCCGAATATATCTCCTTGTAACGGCAATACATCTTCACACTGCATCGCATACTATCGATAGCATTGGGGCCGGCCTAAGAATTCCATGCACACAGCAAAGGCTCCGACAGGCTCTCCAAGAGAAGCACAATGACTGAATTGAGACTAGCGACGGGCCATTTCGAAAAGGCACTCGAGACGCAGAATCGGAAGCTCAGACGACCGCTCGGCTTCCCGTTGCGCCGAGTTTCCCGTACTGTACATGCAAGATGCAAGCCTCAACGATTACTTGATCTAGCTAGCTATCTAGCTTCTAGACGGGATTGTAGAAACTGTTCTAGGTGTCTTCTAGGTTGACATGATGGAGATGTCCGACTTGGTCGAGCTCTTGACCGGTAAAGCATTCAGCAAAGCTCGACATCGCGCCATCGCCTTGATTTGCAACCAATCCAGTTAGTCGCAACCAGCACCAACTATCTGCTAGCCCAACCAGCTCGCTAACCATCTTGATCATGCTGAATCGCTTACAAATTTATAGATAAAGCTGGACAGCTAGCTAGACCAAGCTAAACGAAAGCCTGAATGAATCGCGTGATCAGGCCGGGCCGGTTGTCCGAAATTCAAGGTGGCCGTAGAACTTGGGCAGTCACTTATGCCGACTAGCGGGGCAACTCAGCAGAATGCACATAATCCTCCGCTCGACATATTGGTCATCTTGGTGAACTTGTTGTCTACGCCTGGGTAATGGTAACGCAATCCCGCGGGGAGAGGAAGCTGAAGAGAATCATGTGTTTTCCCCATTGCTCCGCATACTCTCGCAAGTACCTGAAGCAGGAGGACGAGCGATTGGACATACCGGCTTCTTGCGTCAGCCAGTGCCTGTTGCCAAATCAAACCCGCCCGTGACATGTCCGCTCTACAGTATAAAGTCGTTGAGCCCCGTTTTACGATGACGCCGCTTGCTGTCAGAAGCAGCACACTGCACACGTCTTTCTGCAATATTCGCATTGCCCTAAAAGTCCACCAAAATGCCTTCGTCGCGCACTGCAACCTCGTCCACTTCAACACCCGCGAACAACTTCGCTACCCTGTCCTTGCGCAGTGAGAGCCCGCCGCGATCGAGGAACAAGGCGCCGCTGAAGTATGGGGGTTCGCTTGACAAATATGAGGTCAGTTCCATGGTGTCTGCAGAAATACCATTTTCTGATGTCACTCCAGTCGTTTGAAGTCACTCCCGCCATCGGCCGAGAGTTCAAGGATCTTCAACTCGCGGAGCTTTTGGATGCACCAAACTCGGATGAACTGATCCGGGATCTTGCGATCACTGGTTCGTATGCACGGATCGGCTCCCTTGCGAATTGTCAGCTGATCCAAATGCCCGTTCGCAGTCTCACGCCGTGGAGTCTGTTTCTTCCGGGACCAGGAGCTGTCCCCCCAGCAAATGGCCACTCTCACTGCGCGAATGGGTGAACTATCTGGAAAGCCAGCCGACTCGACCCTTCATGTTCATCCTTTGACGGAGGAGAGCTCGGAACTTGGCGATCAAATCGCCGTTATCAGCAGCGAAAAACAAGCCAAGGGCGGTGGTCTGCTTCACGTTCACGATGACCGATCACTATTCGCCACCAACGCCTGGCACAGCGACATCACGTTCGAGCCGATACCTAGTGACTACGCCATGCTCAAGCTCCATACCTTGCCCGAAACCGGAGGCGATACACTCTGGGCGTCCATGTATGAAGCCTACGATAAACTGAGTCCCGCCATGGCGCGATGGCTCGAAACATTGACGGCGACACACGATGCCAACTTTTTCCACGACGAGGCCAGACGTCTAGGTATCAAGATCAGGAGTGGTCAGCGTGGCAGTCCCTTCAACCAAGGCGAGAACCTGCAGGCTTCGCATCCCATCATCCGAACGAATCGTATGTCCCATCCCGTCACTACGCCATCCGAGGCTTACCTGTCTTCTTTTGCAGCGGTCACTGGATGGAAGGGCCTCTTTGTCAACAAGGCCTTCACCAAACGCATCAACGACGTCACCAAAGACGAAAGCGACTACTTGCTCAACTACCTGCACGCGCTCTGCCACAACAACTTTGACTCGCACGTCCGATTCAGATGGGCAAAGCCCGGATCCTTGGCCCTTTGGGACAACCGTTCGACGCAGCACAGCGCCATTTACGATGTGGGCAATCAAGCCAGAGCAGGTGACCGGGCTTGCTCGGTTGGCGAAGCGCCTTACTTTGACCCTTCGAGCTCGTCTCGTCGCGAGGCACTGGCAGCCGAGGGTAAAAAGTGGTAGAAGGCCGCAACCATGGACAATGAATCAGCAAACGGAACGTTGAAGTGGAACACGTTGTACCTAGCATATATCAGTACCCGTTGACACAGTATTGACGAAAATAGTCAAGGCATGTCAACTTGATCCCACTGGAGTGCCGCTTGTTCTCTCGGCGTCAGAAGAACTTGCTGACAGTTGAGCGTGTCGCCGTGAGTTGCAATCATCTAGCTCTCACTTTCGTGAGAGCCGGACATGCAGGCCTGAAGTAGTGAAGCTCTCGAAGTCCGCCGTGGATTGCCTAGCCGTCACATACTCGAGTGCTTTCAGATTCTGTTCTGCAGCAAGTATGTGAGGACATGGCGTGATACACGAATCGGCTGTTGGCGACATCTCTGTTTCCGTGATGCCTCGACAAGGGTTCACACCGATCTCCCAAGAGAGGTAGAACGACGCAAGGTCGAGACCTGCACGTGACCTCTTGAACGAGCTCTAGCCCCGACGAGGAATTGAGCTGTCTGCTTGAGCATGATAAAGGTATCGTTATAAAGCGAAAAGCAATCCAGCCACAACAAGCAAGACAAGAGCATATACGGAACCAGTCAACCAACTCATCAAGGATAATGTTCCTGCAGCCAACAAACATTAGCGACAGCCCATTCGGGAGTTGGGACACTACTTGCCTTGATTTGAGCTTCGTACCGCTTCTCGATCTGCTTTCGTTGGAGTTTCTGTGGCAAAGAAACAAGCATAAGTACATGACGCAACGGTAACCCGCGACCAACCCACCTGGGCAGCGGTAAGAAGACCGCTTTCCGGCGTCCTGCAGCGAATGATTTCGTCAGTAAACGACTACACAGCGTTGGGAAAGTGGGAAACATACCACTCATCGGCCGTCAAGATGACGCCCTCCAACAATTCAATCTTGTGCAACCCGTGCTTCCTGCCGTGTTCATTCAACTCCTTCAACACCTCGGCATTCAGCTTCTTGTCCCTGCACAAGTGCTCGAGATCGTCCGCGTCGGCCTCGACGCCGTGCGATTTCGCAAACGATATGATATTGGCCGGATGGACGACGACGATCATGGCGGGCGCGTTGTGGTCCTGCTTGGCGATGACACACCCGTTGGCGACCAACGGACACGACTTGTACAGCGATTCCAGCCGTTCGATCGCAATATACTCGCCATGACTGAGCTTGACCAGGTTCTTGACGCGATCGATAATGCTCAACGTGCCATCCGGGTTCCACTGTCCGACGTCGCCCGTCTTGAACCATCCGTCGGCCGTGAACGCCTCCTTGTCGAGATCGGGCCGCTTGTAGTAGCCCTTGGCGAT
>JAMALG010000135.1:0-24745 GCA_023628115.1 Naganishia sp. PT2105A-2 | reverse complement strand
AAATCTTGCCAATCAGGAGGTCGGCCCTGACCGTTGGAAAGGGCGATGGCGACAATGGCGGCACCTTCCATGACCCACGACAAGGGGTTCCACATAAAGGACAAGAACTGCAGGAAGGCGTTCTGGGACTTTTCCTCGAGCTGATAGAACCAATTAGTACTTATTGACTTCTCATTTTCACCTCAACTTACCTTGTTAGGACCGAAGATTCCAATTCGTCGGGCGGCCTCTTCCTCGGTCAAACCGTGCTCGTCACACTGCAGGAGAGTGAGAACATCGGCCATCGAGACGTGCTCGATGTCGACCTTGTCCTTGTCGTACAAGTCTGACGATAAGGCCATGTCAACAAGAGATCACGCGAAAGGATGCGAAGCAACTCACCTTCAGCGGTGAACTGAATGTCCTTGAGAGGGATCGAGGCTTGAGCGACCTCGGACTCTCCATGGTCCATTTCCCTGATAGATTTCGTTAGTAAACTGGTAGAATACTCAAGTCGTTACCACTCACTTGTACTCTCGTACACGCTTTTCCGGGCCGGCAGACTCCTTGGTGGGAGCCTCCTCGGCCACGGGCACCTTCTCGTTCAGAGGGGCACTCATAGCTGGTGATTGCTATCCTATCCGTTCAGAAAACGATTATCGATAGGCGCACGATGGCGATAGTCGAGTGTGTTGGTTTTGATGTATTATAGATGGCGAGAAACGAAAGGCGACACACGGAGGTGAGATTGAAGAGGAGGGGTTTATGTAGACGGAACTCAATGAAGGCTCGCCGGTGTGTTGGTCAACCACTCTGCTTACCAGAGGTGTTGAGAAAACCGGAGCAAGGGGGGAACAACGCGGCCCTTTGTCAATCTCTCATATAGGTCTCCCTGCCGACTTGTTTACAGAAATCTGCCAGCGTCATCCCATTGGCTGAACGAGCCGCCCACTCTGGCCTTGCGCTAATCGCCGCGCTCGAAATTTTCACACCACTCCCGCCGCGGGCATCCCGTTTCTGACCACCGTGGTCTGACCAGCTGGTCTGACCGGCCTCAGCTACCGGTCCCTTCTCCAGCAATTTTCCAGCTCATTTTTGCGAGCCTGATACTTCGCCTTAGATACACCTTCGCCGCTTCCTCGCTTGCGCGCTGCCCGACGCCCTATATTCGCTCGATTTGTGCTGTATCTGGCATCATCAGGCATCAGCTCTGGCATCCCGTAGTTCAGGAGCTACTGCCGCTTCCCTTCCGAAGGGGTCCCTGTGTTCTACAAGGCGATTATGCCTGAAGCTGTATTAGCCCCGCTCCGGCTTGATTTGCATCAGCAGATTGACAAAAATCACGACATGACGTACGTGAACTACATGACGATACAGCTCGGCGTGAAACCACAGAAGAGCGCACAGAGCTGTTCACAGCAGTCAGCTCAGCAGCTCGAGAGCGGAGCTATCGCGCAGCGAATTGAGGCTGGAAGGTCGCCCCGGTAGGCCCCAAGAATTGCCCCAAGGTCCCCAAGTTCAGCCAGTTCTTCGAGCGTTCTTTCGGCAGATAAGGCAGGTAGACAGATGCTTCAGAACGCTCGAATCAGAAAGGCTGACCAGGAAACATGCCTAGCTACATGCCCGGTAGAGCGGCAAATAGCTTGGAATCGGTTCAGAACGTAGACCCAAGAACAGCATGAACAGCTGCATGAACCTGGTTCCGCACATCTGCCGTGGCCTTTCCCTGGGCAAGTCGTGCGCACTTCAGGAAGAAATCAGCTGTGAGCTTCCCCTTCGCTTCGCCCCGATTATTAGCTTGGGCACTGTATGAGTAGATTATCATTGGCTCGAAGCAGCTCGAGCGGTCTCGTGATACAAAAAAGTTGTGGGGATGAAACTGGAGCTCCTTCTACAACGTCTTCTATACTCTGATTAGGGAGCTGATTGGGGCATCTCCTTTTACAGCAAAAGGGCTGTCAACCCCGTTACATGAGTATAGCTTACAGCTTCCTTAGCCTTTGTGCAGCTCTCACATGACCCATAACGACTTGAATGGTTCAACGAGCTGTTCAACAATTTCAACGGACTATCGCGATAAACCTTTTTCATGGCGTGATAGTAGCTGTGCAGAGCTCGGGGTGTTATCTGTGCTAGGCTGCTATCTAAGCCAGGTCTGTGCGCTGCGCAATCGCCCTATCAAAGGGCCAAAGGGTGCACCCACGAGAGCTCCCAGGGGCAATCCAGAGCATGATCGAAAACCTCCCGGCACATGAGAAGCAAGCACCGGCCGGGATCAGCATCCGAGTTCCGCCAGTTCTGAGACAGCAAGCTAGACAGCCGCTATTTTCTATTTTCTTTCTTGTGCAGGGACATTCTTTGCCGTCGGACGTCGAGACGTGACAACTACACAATGACTCGGGGTGTCCCCTCCTTAGGACCCCTCGAGCCCCAACCTGACAGATGGCCCCTTCGGCCTCTGCACAGATCGAGAGATAAGGAAAATGTCGGGTCTGCACCGCTATGGATGGTCATGCATAGTCTCGTTTTGACGCCGCCCACGTACCGGCATGCTGTGGATCACACAAAGGAGCTCACGAAAGGCGCCGGACACGAATCGCTATCGTCGAGTTTATCGTCGTCGGCGTGAGCGCTGCATGAGCTTTGTAGGCTGGAAAGTAGCCGGCGATGGGAATGAAGCATCCCCCGTTTTGCACAGCAGGAAAGGCATTCGAGTGGCGAGCGTGGAGCTAGGATACGCTTATGAATGGCGCATCATCGTCCCGTACGTGTTGGCAGGTCGAAGCCGGGTACACATCCAACGTTCATGCGAACAACCCAACCACTAGAAAGCAGGTGCTCCGGGTACGTTCATGCCGACGGAGGCCTTTGAGCCGTCAATATGATGAGCGTTGCGGCTTGTAATGACTTTGCAACCAGGGGCGGCTGGTGACCTTCCGCGATCGGGTTAGTACCCACATCTTCGCCAACGCCAAAGTAGCTGGCAAAGTCAATCGGGATGTCTGCGGCATACTTCTATTGGAGCACCGAGTTGAGTGTTTCATCCTTCGTCCGGTCGGCCTTTTGTCGACAGGTTCCCGTAGCCTGTTCACAGCAGCCGACCCTTCTGACACCGTTCCGCGGTTGCCGCTGCGGATGACTTTACCGTACTCACAATGCTTTCTTCGGCACTAGGTCAAACGATTATATCCCATTACGGCTCCTGCAGCTGCTTACCTGCTGTTGTTCGCCGCTCGTCGACGGGATGGCGTTTCAAGCTGAAACAGACAGAAAGGGGCCAATGATCATAGCTTATGAGAATAGACCGAACGGCGCGGAGATAGCTTACACCTGGCCTCTGACTGAACTTTGACAGGCTCGTTCAACTGCTATGGCGAAGGGCAAAACGGTCCGACTGCTTAGTTTCGAGAATTGTTTCGAGAGGTCCTCGTTTATCTATCTAGCTGCTAGCTCTCCGTGATACACGAATAACACGACGTAGCTGTCGACATGGCTCGTTCTCGGGAGATAGCGATGCGTGTCAGCTGTCCGGCCTCTGCTACGGTCGACAAGCTCCGGCCGGTCCGACGACCGACTTGCGCAATTTGTGTAAAGAGCTGTGTAAAGCCGAAATATTACTAAAACGCTGCATGGTCTACGAAACATGTCTGGCTTGGCCACGCTTGCCCGGGACCTGCTTAGCATATGCTGGTGTATGCTTGTCAGGTGTCGCCGCATCTCACAGGAGACGCAGCAAGACACGGTAGGTAGTACGTTGATGGAAGCGGTTACAGCAAACAAGGTCGATTGAAGATTCTATGTCAAATGAGCTTTGGTGATGTAACCAGCTATGTAACCGGAGGTCTCCTATCTAGCTGTTTGAATAGCTGTTTGAATGCACTACGTGATTGAGTGCTGCTGAATCACTGCTAAGATAGCTTGGTACACCATTCTGAGATTCCTGGCTTGCGCTGGGCGCCCAGACACACAAGCGGGTCAGGTATCGACCGAGAGCAGCTTCGTTTGCGACCAGCGGAAAGCCTTGATTGGGGAAATGGCAGCCCTGTGTCTTCATCCCTTGCATTCTCCTGACGTGTCTCCGACATGACTCTTCCTGAACGAGGCGTTACCAACAAGATTGTTACAGTAAGCAAATTGTCACATGATTTGCTGCTTACTGAATGCCAGCCCCGGCTGACGAAAGGATCGGACCTGGTTGGGCGACGAAGGAGAAGGGCTTCGACAATCAGGAGACTGCCCTGATCGCACGAGACCACCAGCTACGTAACGAAGTATCCTACAGCATTGCATCAACGGCTTAGAGCCCATTCCCAGACCGCGAGGGCAATGTGCGAATCGATCGATACATGTATACATCGACGTCACTGCGTATCATAAGGGCATTACGGGTGTCGTTACAACTTCGTATGCGCTTTACGGATAAATTCTGATGATGGCCTACAGGGCCCGGCCTTCATTCTTCTTCCTCTTCTCCGGCCTTCATTCTTCTTCCTCTTCGTCTTCTTCCACAATGCGGACAGGTCTCGCAACAGGCATCTGTACTCGCGTTGGCCGGACCCAGTCTTGTGACGGATTGTTAACATTGCGTCCCGCATTTTCGGTAGGCTTGCCTGTTCTCGGCGGCTCCACACGATTGGTACGTGGACGCGTGCGTGAGACGACAGACGACATCAACGAGGAAGTCTTCATGACAGGCGAGTCTTGATTGCGTGCCGTGTCGAAGCCTGAGCCGCCTCGAGGTTTCCAGTGGATATCGCCTACAGTGGCCGCTTTATTGATGTTCGAGCCGCATTGCCCGAGACCGCCAGCGTAGGCGCCTTCCTCTTCATCGCTGACCCAGTCATCGTCGGTGAGGCCATCGTTGCCCTTCTTCTTGGCGAAAACGTCTCGAATCGGACGCTTCGGCTTGGGAAAGACCATGGTAGCCAAAGACGTAGAACTACCATGCGGAGACCGTATTCGCCTGGACGAGGGATACACGTAACGCTCATGGCCAGTCCTCTTTCGCCGGGTCGAGTGCACAGAAGACATATCATCCTGTAACTCGATTTCGTCATCTTTGTCGTCTGCACCGTGCTGGCCTGAATACTCTCCCGAGGATCGACGTGACGACGCATTAGAGCGATGCGAGGAAGTTGTCGAAGCTGCTCTATCCAGATGGCCCATAGTCCCCGTATGTGATGTGAATCGAGCGTGTCGACTCCGGGCAGCCGGGGAAGAGGTTGTGACCCGCTGATAGTGCTTGACACCAGGAGAGCGGTTGTGTGACATGCGTGACGGTGTGTCCGAAACGGCAGAGCTCGACTTGCGGGTCTCGATGTGCCGCGGTATTGGAGCTTTGATTGTAGCCGAAAATGAATGAACAGACGAGGGTCGCGAATTTCCGCTGTTACTGAAGAACTCGCCCCTCTCGCTCGTGGGCGTTCGACTGCCTGCGGAACGTCGACTCAAGCTACCTCTACGGCGAGGCCCATACGTATCCAGCGGTGAGCCAACAGGGAGATCCATGGTAACAGATGAACGACGCGAGTTAATACTGCTGGAGCGACGGGAATGCAATGCGGGTCGTTGGTCGCTGGGAGTGCGCCGCGGTGGACCTGATCGCCTGCTGAATGTACTATTGTTTGGTTGATAACCTGGAGGACGCCGAATAACATGGGCATTATTGGCGACATGCAGGGTGGGCGCAGACACCGTGGGTGGACGCTGCTTGCGCCTCTTGTCCTCGACGAACCACGAACGGAAGGTGTTCAGGAAGCTTTCCCTCTTGCGGTTCTTGCCTTCTTTTCCCTTGGAAGGGGACTCATCCACCGAGGTGGAAGTCGAAGTCATTGAAGTCATGCTGTTGAGAGTACCGTGTGATGTTGAGGTGGGCAGAATCGGCGGGGTTGGTGCTTTTCGAGGAGCAGTCATTGCTGAAACTTGCAAAGCCGGCGCATCGCGTTCATCCACAGTACTGTTCTCGCGATTCCTCGGTATTTTATGTAATTTGTTGGGAGAGCGGGCCCTCTCCAAGCCAGCCTGATTCGATGCTGCGACCTGCTCCAATATTTTCTCGTCCGACTTCTTTCTTGTCAGGTTACCCGTCGTGAACGCCGACGTCGCTCTCTGGAGCATGCTAAAGGACGTCGATCGACTCTTGGCCCCCTCCCGCTTTTTGCTAGGCGAAGATGGAGCACTGTCATCAGCCGGTTTGAGAGCTTCTACGTCTGCAATGAGCGCATGTGGATCCGCTCGAGGAGTAGAGGGCGATGATGTCACGATCAAGTTCGCAAAGGACTCTGTAATCTGGGAGGGCTGTTGACCAGCAGTCTTGCCTGCGCTTGCTGGAGCGTCGTCCTTCGTAGCGGAATCCTGATTTGGGCTGACACTTTGTTTCCGCGAGAGAGTTTGCGGCAAAGGCGGCAATGGAGCGCCCAACTCAAATGTCCGCCTAATATTTGTCGACTGCGTCTCGCTGGCGCAATGAGCAGCGTCCCCGCCCGATGCGTTCCCGCCCGAAGGAGGGCGAGTCACCGACTGTTCGGCGAGTTGATGCTGGTCATTATGGTGAGCAAAATCTGCTGCTTGCTCCCTCTGTTTGGCTCTCAGCATCCACCACATGGCCGAACTGGCATCGCAGGCGTTGTGGTTGACGCTATGCTGAAGTTGGCCAACATCTACGCCAACAATCTTCAACAGTGCCAGCAAATCCTGCTCCTCCTTGCTGGAAAAGAACGGCGCAGGAACGGCGTTGAGCTGAGCCAAGTAGTCGACATTCGGTACCGGTTGAACAACGTTGGAGTTACCTCGAGCCATAGAAGGCCTGCGATCGGACAACGTTGACGAGACCGATCGGCGTTTTGTCCGGTTGGGTGTCCGAGAATGTTGCGCCAGCGGCAGATGCAAGGCATGTTCCTCATAATTGGTGAAAGATTGCCGTCTAGATTGGCTGTCGGTGTATTCCTCATCTTCCTCCAACTGCTTGGCTAAAACTTGCACTCGGCCTTTGTTCATGGCTTGCATCGACGATGGTCTGGATCGGGCGGCTTCGTCAGATCTGCGTATCGTGCTCTGGCTGGTGTTTGAGTGCTCGTACGCAAGCTTGTCGGTGGTATGTTCAGCTCGAGGAGTGTCGTCCGCGGCATCCTCGACTACCAGCTGTTTGCTTCCGGCGGTTTCTGCAAAGACCGGCGTCGATGGCGTTGTAATCGTGCTCGAAGTTGTCGCATTTTCGGATCCATGCACATTCCCGGAAGATGCAGATGTGCGCGCAGAACCTGTATCTGACTTGCTCGACGAAGTCGACGAATGGCGCTCGCCGTAAGGGCCAATATATGTATCTGATGGATCAATAAATGACGCGGCGGACTCTTTGCTCGGAGAGGCGAGGGGAGAGCCGTTGTTCGATAGAACCGCCGATCCGCTGAGATCACCCACAGGGCGGAAGGCCGTACGGGGACCATCGAATCGAGCTTCGGAAAAGTATCCCGAGATGTGGTAATCCGGAGAATGCAGGAAAGGTGTGACTGATCCCTCCACGCCTGGTATCGAATCCAGAGGCGGATCCACAATGGTTTTGCTGAACCATCGGTGTCGCAAGATGCCCTCAATGGACAGTCTTCGAGTAGGCTCGATTTGCAGAATACTGCGTATCAGGTCCTTTGCCTCTGCGGGTCGACATTTCAGCCATTGTGATGTGTACTGCTTGCCGGGGACTGACCGTCGCTCAACCATTCGGGCTCTTCGTATACGCCTTTGGCAATCAGACTCTTCATGACATCCTCATCGTCATCATCAAAAGGCAGACCGCCGCAGAGCAGGGTATATAGGATGATGCCCAACGACCAAATGTCGGCCTCTGCGACAATTCGTCAGTCGATACCGAAGCACAGAAGTTCGGGAACCCACCTTCACCGGAATACTTTCTCCCCTGAAGCATCTCCGGACTGGCGTACCCCGTCGTCCCACAGAACGTGTCCAATAGCTTTTGGCCCCTCGACCATTCCCTCGCGAATCCGAGGTCCCCGAGTTTTACTTGACATTCGCCATCTAAGAAAACATTCTCGAGTTTGAGATCCCGATGAACGGTTCCCTTTCTGTGCAGGGTCCCCACGGCGACGACAAGTTCCCCGAAGACTCTACGTGCCTCGCCCTCGAGGAGTCTCCCGCGTTCCACGAGGTAGTCGAATAATTCTCCGCCCGTGCACAGCTCGGTGACGAGCCAGATGTGGCTTTCGGTGGCAATGACTTCGTACATGTGAAGGATATTCGCATGGTGGAGGAGCCGATGGTGGTGGATTTCCCTTGTGAGCTGGGACGTAAGGGATTTAGGGATCTTTTTGACGGCGCACCGGGTCCCCGTGAGACGATGTGTCGCGATGTGCACGGAGCCGTAGGTCCCTTTCAGGTGTTAGGTTGGGCCATACCGACAGGGAATGCAGCTCACCTTCACCGATCACCCGACCCAACGTGTAACCTCCGACGACTTTCAGCTTTTCGCTGCCCAATTCTTCTCCTAGGGCTTGATACGCTGTCGCAAGCTTTCAAGGGATCAGCCACGTAAATGTCACCGCGCAAGATATCACCTACGAGTGCCGTATTATTGTTCGAGACAGAATTGCTTCGAGTGTGCGATGCTGTGGACGAGTTTGATTTGTTGTTCGACCCAGAGCGAGTGCCGTTCATGGCGGCTGTCCCGGGGCCGAGCATCATGCTTTCGTCGATCAACGGGAGGTTCACGGATCAACTTGAGCCGTGATTTCGTCCTCTCGATACCGGTGGAATATTGGTAAAGTTGCGGATGACGTCGCGACCTCGAGATGCTGGTATGCGGGTAGAGCGAGAGCAAGTAGGGCTGACCGCTGATTGAGAATGCGGCATCAAAGCGTTGCTGATTAAAGATGTAGCTGACTCTGCGCGCTGACGTTTGCTGGCGGCACCTCGGTGTCTCCAGAGCACGGCACGTTAATGGCGAGTCCCCATGGCTGGGAGACGTGGGGAATGGCAAGCTGGAGTTGTAGGCAGTAGTGTTAGATTGACAGGAGTGGATGACGCTGTTAAGAAGTGTGGACGAGTAGGGCGAGTAATGTCTTACCGATCGACCGGCCGCTACGGGTGACTCGCGCTCAGAGTTGGCCGCGGAGACGCGCTCTTTCGCCTCCTCCCGGAATGCAGGACTTGCCATTCTATGATCTATGCAGATGGCATGGAGTTGTAGACCTGTATAAGACCAGAAGCCAGTACATCATGCGGAGATCCGCTTGAACAGGCATCCCTAGCCTGTTCGCATGTCTTTGTATGGTTTCTGCAGTATTCTGATGCATGGTATCGGTCGAGCGCGTTGCGCGCATCTTTGCAATCTATACAACTCTATATTTTCATCTATTCATGCTGGAATCCTCTAAGGCTGAACAGCAGCGTTCTCGACACCCTTTGCAGCCTGCTCCTCCTTCCATGTAGGCTGGTCGATGTAACCAATGGGTCCAGGGCTGTAGAAGGTCGAGCGGTCGTATTTTCGGACTGGGTAACCGTTGAAAATTCGCTCAGGAAGGTCCGGGTTGCTACAGATCGGAATAGAGAGTCAGCGTCGCGAGAAAGCGTTGAGGATGCATGCAGGAGGCTCACGCAATGAAGTAACGTCCAATAGCTGCAACGTCGCCTTTTTTCTCCACGAACTCCTCGACGTTATCCGCGTCATGGCCAGCTGCGGAGATGATGACGGTCGGGTGCTCTGGCGTAGGATCCTCGAAAGACGGGTCCGTCTTGGCGTAGTCCGAAGGGGTAGGATACGACGAGATGTCAATGCCTCGGATGATGGCTCGGAAAGGGTCGTTGGACTCGACGATTCCCTCCTTGGGGTACTTGGTTTCCGGCGCGCCAGTCCAGTTTCGAGGCTCGACAAAATGCACGTACTGCGAGAATCAGCAACTCAGCCAAAATCCGAAACTGACGAATCAGCCGTTACTCACGCCGAACTTGGGGTATCGCTTAACCAACTCCTGGACGACGGGAATGTAGGTCGCGTACGGGTCGTCCTCCAACATGTCCTGGAATCGTCCCCAGGGGCTAAGTCGCACGCCAACACGCTCCTGACCGAATGCGTCGATCAAGGCGTCAAGAACACGGAACAAGAACTTGCTCCTGCCCTGGATATCACCACCGTACTCGTCGGTACGCTTGTTGGAAACCGATTCCAGGAACTGGTTGACGAGGTAGCCGTTGGCGCCGTGCAGTTCGACACCGTCAAATCCGGCCTTCTTGGCGTTTTGAGCAGCCGTGCCGTACGCCTTGACAAAATTGTCAATATCCTCGATGGTCATTTCCCGAGGTACTGGGTGATCCTTCAAGCCAATGGCGGATGGAGCGACAGTCTCGACCTTGGGGTCCTGGCCGGCGTTGGCCCGGCCCAAAGCCCAGGCCTGCAAGTAAATGTATCCACCTTTGGCATGCACAGCGTCGGTGACCTTTTTCCAGGCGGCGACTTGCTCCTCCGTGTGAATACCAGGGGCAGTAGGGTAACCTCCGGCTGAAAGCACAAACAAGTTCAGGACTGCCTTTTATGCGCAATTCTGAATTGGAACTCACCTTCAGTAGAAACGAAAGTAGCTTCATTGATCAGGAGACCCTTGGGCGAGGCTCGCTGCTGGTAGTAGGTGACAGCGAGGTCCGTCGGCGCCTGGGTTTCCGGAGCGTTTCGGAATCGCGTCAAGGGTGCCAACGCGATCCTGTGGAGTTCCTTCTCGTATTGAGAGCCAGCTCCGAGCTTGACAGTCTTCAAGAGACGGGAGTCGGGGCTAGGGGCGGACCTCTTGTTAACGGCGTCGATAGTGGCAACCATTGTATGGACTTCTGTATGTGTATGATGAACAAGAGGCCTTGGATCCGTATCGCTCACTTGTGCTCTTATACTGAGCAGACGCTCGCATTGCCTCCATGCGGGTCCGTCCGTTCGACCATGCGCGACCAGCTGCGCGACCTCTCGCCCATTCGCGCCGCGTATGACGTCTTTGGCAGCATCTTAGCAATCATGCTGAAAATCACGACGCCCGGCCTCCACTTTCGCCACTTTCGTCGGTAATTGCTGCCGCGATGCCGGCCGTCGCGAGACCGGTGTAGCGTGGTGAATGCATCAAGCTATGCATGAGGATCTGCTTGAGCAATATAGGGATGGATGATCAATCAGCAGATGATCGCCCCTATCCCATCACCGCGTTTCAGCCGAACAAAGAGCGTCGTGTTTCCATCAAATGGCTGATCAAAAGCTTCTCGAATTTTCGCGCCGTTTGTCAGCTCGTTTGTCCCACTACCACAGGATTCCATCAAGCTCGATGAATGAAGCAGAGAAGCTTGGAAGATTAGGCGCCTTGTTTCATCGGTTTGACAGCTATATACCAGTGGAATTCCCTAATACAACGATGCAATAACCTAGCCTGGTGCTACAATGAATACGTTATCAGTGACAAAACGACTCCTCCAACAACTCGATTCCTCCAATCCGAGCCAGCTTGGATTGTGCTATCCCTCTGACCGCCTCTCTGGCGCTAACGACCAATGCGTCAGGACCACAGACGGCGACTGCTATCCCTTGAGGCTTCACATCTCGACTGAGCCCTCCGCGTGTATTGCCGGTCTCGAGCGTGGTCGTGAGGTCGACTGTGTCGGATAGAAGGGCATCGAGATCTGGCCGGACCCCATACTTGATTTGAATGCCAGACTGCGCTAGACCTTCCGGCACGATAGCAACTCGGCTCTCATTGAGATCTACGACGTTGTCATGAATATGGCCAGCAGGGAAGATCGAACTGAAGCGCCTTGGGCGAACAGCAGGTTGACGAGTGACGTAGACATGAATGCGCAGTGTCGTTCCATAAGGCGAATCCTGTTCTGCTTTGTGGCCGCAATCGATCAATCTTTGAAAAGTCGGAAGAAGGCCTTCAACCGCCTCTTTGGTCTTGGTAGCCCAAACAATAATGATGGAGCGAGCGCGAACATTGTATGGTGGCATGCTGGCCTTGAGTATGAGGTCGTGGGCGATACCCAAGGCATAGGTAATACCAGATCCGCCCGCTATCAGCAAGATCGAAGAGAAACTCTGCAAGATCATATTGCCCGGTCCTCCGTAGGGTCCTGCGCCGAGTTCTGCTTAGCTTGACCGGTTGCACAATCGGGCAATCGACTCACCTTCGACTATGACCCTGGTATTCAGTGCGTCAGCCACTTTTTCGTTTTCCAGCGACAGATTTAGAAGACGATTACTCCAGTTGCCAGCCTGTGTTTTGCGAGGTCAGACGAAGAGATTCCTTATGACCAGGATGTCTTACATTCTTAATGACCAGTGTCAAGCCGTCCGCGTCCGGCGCGGAGGCGATGGTGAACTCGTGACCCTCGATGCCTCCAAGTCCGCCTACTTTGGGTATACGCAGTACGATATACTGCCCTGCCCTCCATCCTTCCCTAAGACTGGGCACCGTCACCATCGTCGAATCGCAACCAGGAACCACTTGGAGACTGGCTGTCACGATCCGAGTACGCGCCGCCCGAATTGATAGATCTGCAAGGTATAGGCATCCGCCCGCGAGGCAGTAGGGTATAGCCTCCGGCACGTGTAAAGCAAGCCCAACTAAGAACAGAACGAGACCGATGATGTGGCATATCATGAAGAGGCCGTAAGCCATCTGGCGGATCCAAGGAAGCGAGCTGATCGTGATCAAACCGAGGGCACCGACCGCAACGTAACCCCAGATGATATGTAGATCGGACGACGCGTTTGCGAGCTGCCCTGAGATCACCCACTTCCGCACTTTGGGAGTGCAGCTTGGTCAGTACTGACACCTGAATTACGGCAGAATGACTCACTCCATAACCCAGTATGCATCGCCGAGCAGAGGAAACAAAGCCGACCAGCGAGCTTGTGAATCCTTAGAGCCGCATTCGTGTGAGTACCGAAGAGCAAGAATCGAAAGACGCTAGCTCTTCCGCCAAGTCCAAGAATGATGGGCATCTGCATCATGCCAATCATTCCGGAGCGGAGGACATCCGGTCCCTTCCAATCGAAGGCGATCGAGGATTTGAACAGGGTCGAGAATGCCACCAAGAAGACGTAAAGTGCGACCAGTGCTACCGATGCGAATGTGAGATGCGGGAGGTGCCAAGGCAGCGGTGTCCAGAGAAGTGCTTTCTGGAGATACGGCACATATGCGGTAAGAGGAGCAACGTGTGGTGGGGGAGCGTAAACAGGAAGGCGGGGAAACACAGTCATTTCGTTGCTAGAGCTCTTCTCACAAGGTGCGGTCGAGACAGCGGTTTCACTAGAGGAACCTGAATTCGACTTTGTGTGAGTTTTGAACTCGGTTGAAGTGGGGGAAACTGCGGTCTCGCACGATTCGATCGACTGGTGCTTTCGCAGAGACGGCGTCCTGAGAGGCTGGATGTTTCCCGTTAGACACCGTTGTGCAGGCATTTGCGACTTTGGCGCAACATCGTCCACGTCGGTAATGACAGGAAGGTTGTGCTGACGTTGTCGCGGTTCCTCAGGTTGATATGGCAAAGTATCCAGGTCTTGCGGAGAATCCGCCGATCCGTAGTAGCTGAAAAGAGTGTCGTCCGACTGTGCATGTTTGACCCTTCGACCTGTTTCCTGCAAAGGCCTCGGAAATCCCCCTGCTGACCGAATGGCATGCGAAGGGGAAGCGACGATGACCCTCTTCTCGTCGAATGTGGTTGTGACCGGATCTCCGGGATTAATCATTGGCGAGGTGATATGCAGAGGTCTTCTTTCCGCTGCTCCGGCTTTGAGGAACCATCCCGACCAGAATTCACCGCCGAGAGTGCGAACCGTCGGTGCGGACTCGTTCATTAGCTGATTGCTATCCCTCTCCACACGTCGACGTTTGCCTATTGGAGATGAGAATAGACGGGCCAACAATCGTGGATGGTCGAGTATGAGGTAGAAGACGTAAAGCCCCGCCGCGGCTGACAGAAATGCCACGGCCATCGTATCGTCTATTCACGTTCATATTGGTCAGTGGCCCCAGGGTACAGGTTGGGTAGACTTACAAGACCATTCATTTCGTGCATCAGTTACAGCAGTGGCATTGCCTATCGAACCTTCCGCCAAAGTCTGCACCGATGCCGTTCTGTCGAATAGCAAAGCGGCACTTCCGCCTTCATAATGATCCAGGATATGTCGTCGGTGGTTGTGACCGCTGTGCGGGTCTTCCTTCATCGGATCTAGCAACACTATGAAGCTGTTGGGATCGCCTTCGTCATCGTCATGTTGAGAATGACCTGAGATAGATGACGCTAGGCGCTTCACCGAACGAAGATGTCTCGTCATGCGAGTTTTGACGTTGATGCCGTTGATGTGGGCGTCCATGGTATACGAGGTGGAATTGGGATGATCAGAAAGGTGATCGGTTTGACGTTCCGGCCGTCCTATTCTGGTAAGCAGATATTGTATGAGCAGAGTCCAGATCATGCTCAGCATCATACTCACGTATGATATCGCCCTGCCGGAGGGGTTGCCGATATCTGCGGCCTATTTGCGGGTTATGGTTGCCGAATGTTTGGTGCGTGAAAGAGTCAACCTGGACCTTCAGCCGTCTGACCGTGGGTTCTATTGCTTGAGAGCGCTTGAGGCGTCGATAAGAGACGAAGATCAATTTCAGCATCACCACTAATGAGTGGGCGAACTCCTCACCAGAACGCTGCTAATCAATCACCACTGATGGCTCACACACTGTTTACTGCGATCCCGCGAAGCTTTCCTCGGTCCGAAGGGACGATGAAATCAGGAGAAGTCTGAAACGCGAAAGGAGGTCAGTCACCCGATCGCCCGGATGCCAGAAGGCCTGGAGATTGACGTCAGACAGCTCGTCAGACATGCTTACTTTTCGTCGTCCTGCGACTACTCTCAAGCGTGTTTTGATCTGCTTTGTGGACCTTTGTACAGGGGATCAGCCTGCATATCGTGTTCTGCCAGTTTCGAAATCTCACCTCTATGTGATCGAGAAAATACTTCCTGAAGGCCACCGGTGCCTCTGGTAATATGGATGCTTTCGCGCGCGTCAAGTTTGAGACGGGCCAGCCGTTCTCCTTTACGTCGCGGGTCCTTCAAGCCTCTCTTCCTAGCAGGAATACTTGCAAGAAGCAGTCGGCAAAAAGATTTACTTATGAAAATACTTCACCAGACGATCTCGGCTCCCGACATGGACACTCACCTTGTGACACAAAATGCCTGCAGGGCTGACGAGGAGGCTGGCAGAGGTCCTCTCGCCTTCCCGGTAGTAGCGATACTGAAATCGATACTGAGATCGAACAGGAGCTGACCCAGGAGAGCTCCTTGGATCAAGCCAAGACGTCGAGCCACCTCGGATGAGTTCCGAGTGTGTTTTAGAGAACGCCTCAGGAGCGATCGTGACGGCACAAAGCTCGGTACGTCTGCCGTACGACGGACCAATATTAGATTTTTTTCTGCGGAATTGACCGAGTGATCCAATGAACCCAAGAGCTAGATGGGTTGACGATTGATGAGCTGTATGACAATCGCCAAAAAGGGTAATAACTTGTTGAGTCCTGCGACAGCACGTTGTGCAAAGTGATCAATGTTGAACGCCCTGCTTGAAGATCGGCGAGCTGAATGTTGTAACGTTGTGGTCAATGCGAGGAACGCCACTGAATCCTCAGCCTGTTGCGATCTAGGACTACCCCGCCGCTTGATTGGTTGACCTGATGTTCCGCTTCACGGGATATGATCCATGGATGTGAGAAGGTGTTGAGCTCGGAGACTCGGCTTTGACGAATCGTACAGACACTTGAGCTAATGCTGATGAAGGTCTACCATATAAGACGAATTTCAGGGCCCATACTCGAAGCGCATTTCGCATTTCCTGATCAATCGAAGTTTATCATTTGCCCTATGTGAACTTCATACCGGACTATCCAGAGCTACCATGACAAAGATCGACCTCGAACGACTTGCATGAGTCGCATCTGCCTATTCCTTAAAGCTAAATCGGGTTTGGTAAAATTTTCCTCGTGAGTGAGTGCGACCCCGGCGTCGTGACTGCCTTGCTAGTCTCAAGCTCCAGCCTCGATGACAGCTGTTACCCTGCAATTGCAATGGCTCCGGGCAGATCGTTGACAACTCGTGATGGGTCCTGGTCAAGCAACATACTCTTCTGGATTCTCTCCACCCTGGTTCTACGGCCCTGAACCTGGAAAGGTACATGGAAATCCTGACCAGGAGGGAAGGGTGCCGACAACTCGGCAGTTCCTGTTGGCGCATCGAGCTCGCTCAATGCAAGGAGCTCTGGTATGCGGTGTACCTGCGAGGCGAAACGTATTCAGGAAGTTCAATTTGTCTCCATGATCACTGTGATTCCAGAAAACTGAAGACAGAGTTGCACCAGAGTTCCAGGCGCGATGAGTCACGATAGAACTTCATGTTATTGACAGAGCCGGCGGTAACACTGCAAGGAGACTTCCGATCCACGCATCTATAGGAATGCAGTCAGTCTACGGATAGTCTACCATGCTTGTATGCAACTGTTACGCCTGGAGTTGGGCAAGGATATGGTACTAGGATAGAAACTAAGGTCAGGGAAAGGATATACAACATTTCAGGCTAGGCCCTTCAGATAGCTTCTTCAAAGGGATCTCCAATTCCGGAAGAATGATCCCCCCCTCCATCTGTCCTGGAGGCAAGTGCAGACCAGCTGTCATCTATTCGGCAGCCCTCAAAGGATGTTCTCTGTAGCCGGAGAGTGAGCCGGCACTGTCGCTTTTGGTACTAGCTAGAGATCAAGTCGTGTCTGCACCCAAATCTACAGTCTCATGCGGAGGATCCGGAGGGGTTCGCTCGCGTTCACCAGCCGTGCCGTTCTGTCGTGTCGAACCGAGAGACAACATGCGTAGGTCGAGAGCCCCAAGCAGCATGCGAACATCATCAGATCAATCAAGCCGGTGCGCAAAGTCCACGGTAACAGGGTCTGCCTTCGAGCGCGCGTGAGAAGGCCGCTCCAACGAAAATGGTGGAGATGATGCAAAGGTTGCCATGCATACTCTAATGATGGTTCGTAACGATAATCTGCAACAGTACTTGGCGCTTACAGTTCCGAGTCAATCGTCAGCTTCGTTACTGCTTCATCTCCTTCTTGACTGCTTCCACGTCGACATAGTCACGCCAATCATGCTCGTCCTTGAAGCCTAACACGTCTCGGATCTTCTTGTTGGACAGCGGTCCCTCGAACTCTTCCATTTCCCGAGTGACCTTGACATTGGGATAGTACCGCTGAAGAATCTCGCGTGTCGGTTCGATGGTGGTGATCGTCGAGTTTGTGGCGTTGAATACCTGCCAGCCATGAATACAGTTTTGATCAGCGAACGCAACCACCAAGTTTCTGTGAACGTACCTGGAAACCCAATCCACTCTTTTGGATGGCTTTGTCGAAGATCTGGCCCAGATCCCTTGCATCGATGTACGAGAACGCATTGCGCTTTCGGCATGACGGATCCTTCAGGTAGGCAGGGAAGTTTTGCGCATACTCGTGAGGCTCGATGACGTTGCCAACACGGAATGCGTAGATATCGGTTCCCGGGAAACGGTTGGCGAAGGCACGAGCGGTCTTTTCTCCGATGATTTTGGTGAGGGCGTATGTGTCTGTCCCAGTCGACAAGAGATGAGAGAACTGCATGAGCGGATGCTCTCCCTCGTTCACGTACCCATAGGGTTCACATCGTAATCCTCCTCCAGAGGGAAGACGTCGTAATCCCTCTCTCCTTGCCAGAAGCAGACTGAATACGTAGTCTCGGAACTGCAAATCATGATCTTCTTGATGCCGAGCTTGCATGCCGCTTCGATCACGTTGTACGTTGACTGGGTGTTGGCGTTGAACAGCTCGTTGTCGGGGACAAGCATATTCCTAGCGTATGCTGCCAGATGAATGACCGCATCAGGTGCCAGGGGCGGGCGTTGATCCAATCCGTACTCCTCCATATTGAACAAGGACGTGAAGGCATTGAAAACGGATCCGCTGTCGGTCAATTCCGTCTTCAAGGTGTAGACGGGAACCTTCGGGTCGGGGAACGGAATGATGTCCAGGTTCAAGACTTCGTGGCCTTGAGCGATAAGGTAGGGAATGACATGACGTCCAGCTTTGCCGCTTCCTCCAGTGACGATGATTCGGACCATTTTTGCAGATTGACTGTATATGCTCTTCCAGGAAGGATTGGTGGTACTAGAAGTACGTACGCGCCGGGTTCGGGTTGGTCTCACTTGTTATATAGCGACTCGTGAGTTGACATGTCGATCGATGTCGGCGATCTCGACGCATGCGATGCATTTGCATAAGCTATCCCGCCATGTTGTGGACTAAGCCCCGCTACAGCAGGACCAATGACCGATGGTGACTTTCATGGAGACTCCAGCGGAGCAACGCCGACGCCTCCACTTCCTCCACTTGCCACTATAGCGTTGTGCGTCGATTGCTCCCGAAGTCCCGATATCGATCTTGGTATTATTATCATTTTGAGCTTGAACGACCGCTTGAAGACTGGTTGATCAGCTGGTTGATCCTGAATGGACGAGGTCTCACATTGCCACTCGTGAAAGCGGTCGTGGTAGCATCGTTCCGTGCGACACCTTCTGGAGATGACTTCAGAGCTGCAGCAGAACATGCCACTATTCGCCTTGCGCGGCAAACGATTGCACAAGTGGGACCGGATCGAGCGCCTTCCTGCAAAAGATCCCTTCGATGGCGCTTCATCTCGTCTGTCCTGAACGGAGTATTCTTCCATCCCTATGTCGTCGAAACTTGTCATCGCCATCCTAGAGCAGGGTATGCGACACTGCTGCGCGCTGCAGCCAGAGTCTCGGTACAATATATGAGCCAAACGAGGAATCTCGAGGTTGATAGAGAAGGTGATTACCTAAGATTTCGCGCAATGTGAAACGCGAAGTAAACAAAGACGATCGACAGCGTGCGGATAATCTCAAGGTCAAGTTGAAGCATCATCTAGCCATCTTCCCCTCGCCACCGCTGCGAGTCACCAGTCGTCAAGGATCGTCCAGATAGGGTCGGCACAATATCCAAGGATCGTACGTCCGTTCCGCCATCACCGCGTTCGGTTCTCCTCCCGCCGCCATGCAGACGCCGCGCCAACCTCGACAATCGCTAATACCGACTCCAGGACGACCTCTACTCGGACAATCCAACTTGCCTACACCAACCGCGTCATCGAGGCGAAGGGTTTCGACCGGTCTTGATCAATCAGTATCATCGCAACGCGATGACGATGAACGGACTGCAGCCTTCAAGGAGGCCATGCGATTGAATCCGCCTCCAAGTGCCCTTCGCGCATCGACATTCGGCCTGAGTTCGGAAGAGACTCCAGAAAAAGTGATTGGCGACCCTGAGATTCATCCTCTCTCGTACAGCGTCCCGAGCTCAGGACCCGACAGCAGCAGAGGAGTCGCTACTCCTGGAAACCCATCTTCTAGACGATATCAGAATCTAGGTATATCACAAACTGGAACACCCGTAAGCAAAAGACAGCCTCTCGGCCAACCCAGAACTCCTAGTGCAATGCAGCTACGATCGCGCACCACGTCTAATCGACTCGCACAACCGACAACCACCCCATCCCGTACAGTCAGCGGATCCATCCGGCCTTCGACTTTACAGGCTATGAATCAGAGCACTTCTGCCGTAACGCCGAAGAGACGCCCGTCCAATCTTGGTACAAGCAGCGCTCGAACCCCCATTCGACCCGAATCTCGACAGGTGGAGCTTCCAAAGACACCTGGACAACCTAGAGCTGAGGCTGAGAATACCGAAATACCGCCTGATTGGCATCCGGAGGTCGGAACTGCTGTAAGGATCGGTTCTATGGGCTTTGAGGGAATTATTCGATATATCGGTCCAGTGGAAGGTAAGGTGGGAAAGTATGCAGGAGTTGAGCTGGACAGGGGCTTCATTGGGAAAGGCAAGAACGATGGAACGTATCAGGGGTCAGTAAAATATTCCGATGTCCGCTCGTTTTTCGACTGACCAGAGATTTGATCCGCTTACAGAAAGACGTACTTTTACTGCCCACCGAAAGGCGGAGTGTTCGCGCTTTACGAGAGGTTGTCGCCTCCAGAGGAACGGCCAGCTTCGGTAGCGTCTTTTCATTCCGGCATATCTGCCAGCACGAATTCAATGAACGGTCGCGCGACACCGGCATTCTCGATACAGTCCGGCAGAGATACTCCTTTCATATCCGAAAATGACGAGGACGGCGAAGACAGGAACGGCGGCAGTAGTCGCACTGTCGTTGGTAAATCTGCGGGTCCGCTTACCCGTTCAACGAGAGCCAATATGCCGGCGTCTTCGTCAGGGGCAGCTCCGCAGACGCCTGTTTTTAAAGTTGGTGGTCGAGCGAGTGCGTTATCCAAGACAAATGCCAAACAGCTTGCGGCGCAGAAAGCTTTGGCAGCAACGGATGGATCACTTGCAGACCTGCCGGCGAGAGCAGCTACACCTACTACGCCTGGGAATTCGCTAGGTCGATCGTTGCTCGCCGCCAGCACCAGCAACAGCAGCACGGGCAGTGCTACGACACCCAAACCGATGATGAAAGCCAGGCAATCATTGTCTGGGACAGCCACGCCAAGCCGCACGGTTAGCATGTCCGCGCAAGTCCTGAAGTCTCGAGCTCGTGAAAGCATCGGAGGAGCCGGCGGTGCTGGATTCGCGACCCCAAAGGCTGGAATGTCCCTTCGAAACGGCAGGATGTCTTCAGCAAGTGGCCGAGCATCAGTCAGCAGCAACTCCTATGAAGCTATGCCGCCTCCTCCCTCTCCCAGCAAAGCTGGGATTCTTGGTCGATCGACTGCTGGACCTCAGGCGACCGCTGCCGCTCTTCGCGATGCAGAAACCAGGGCTGAAAGTCTGAAGGCAACCAATCAGCTTCTGCTAGACAAGATCGCAGCATTCGAAGCGGAGAACAACGAACTGAAGCAGTGCCTCGGAGGCGAAGAAAGTTCTGCAAGCTTTGTAGACAAGCAGCTTGCTTTGGAAAGCCAGCTGAAGGAGGCGCAGAGACAGGTCCAGGAGCACAAGCTTGCCAGCGATTTCCAAGTTCGAGAGCTCAACAGTGGAAAAGTCAAGATTGAAAAACTCGAACAACAGCTCCGAGAATTCGAAGACAACGCCACGACGACTAATCAAGAAATGCAAGAAACTCAAAGTCGCCTTGCAAAAGCGGAAGGTATGGTCACTAAGCTCACAAGAGATCTGGAAGTGGAAAAGCAGAGATTAGAGGAGGAATTCGAGAAGGGGATGCAAGCCAAAAGGGAGGAAGTACGTAATGCGGAGGAAGCCGTCCGGGAATTGAAGAAACAGCTATCGGTCGTGGAAATGGTCAAGGCAGAAATCGTCAACGATGCCTCGGTATGTCATTTCCTAAAGCGTGCGATGTTCCTGACTTATCGGATCTGGCTTTTTAGCAAATGACCGCGATATATGAGGCCAAGCTGATAGACGCCAAGAGTCGACGAATTGATCTGGAAAAGACGGTCCGCTCCCTGGAAAATCAACTGCTCGAGGCACAAGAACGACGAAATCAGACTGCATTGTCGCCCTCTGAGGCCTTGAAGGAAGCAGACACCGCTGCCATGATCGACAACGAAAACCTGAAAGCTCAAGTCGCACATCAGCAGAAGAAAATTGTCTCGCTCGAAGATCAGAATGAGGAGCTCCAATTGCAGATAGAGAAGTGCGACGAAGCGGCCATCAAAGCGAATGAGAAGGCGAGGGACAATGAGAGGAGATTGAAGGAAGAAATCGCTAGCGGCAGAAGCGAGATATCGAATCTCAGAGAACAGGTCGAGAAGCATAAAGATCGTGTGGCAGAACTTACTCATGCGCTCAAGGATCAAGGGCACACGTTAGCCAGCGCTCAAGCGGAGATTGAGAGCAATCGGGTGGATCTGGCGGTGAGTCAAAACCTATGCGTATTTCAGACAATGTCGAGCATTTCTCTCTTAGGATCTCGAGACGATGCGCGTGGCACAGACGATGCTCGATAGATCGCAGAAGGAGAAATTAGCTCTCCAGGAAGAGCTGGATCTTGCGCGATCTCAGGGACGAGAGGCGGAGCATCTCAAGGTCAAGCTCGTTCAGTTGCAGGACGAATTCAAGGAAGTAAGTGGTCTCGTTGATCCGCTTCCGCTTGCACATATCTTACAGTACTTGCAGCTGTCTATCCGTCACGATGATCTGCGAACCAAGCACGCGCTGGCGTTGCCAACAGGCGAGGGCTCTCATAAGCGAGAAATCACCGCTTCATCCGATGTCAATTCGAAGCTGTCCATGTCCTCTACGGACTCCCAGAAGTCCATCGCCGGCTTCCAGAAGATTGTTGCCGACCTTACAGAAGAAAACGGAGATCTCAAGCAGAAGATCCACGATCTCGAGGTTGAAGTGCAAACCCTTCTGGCGGACAATCAACAGCTTGCAGCTGAATGTAGCATCCTGCGCGAGGTACGTATTGACTTTGCCGTTTGAAAGTGGGTAGGCCAACAGTCTGACCGGACATGCATATAGAGCCTCGCGCAGCTCGAGGCAGCTGTAGAGGATAAACTCGCCAAAGAAGAGGGAGAATTGGATGCTTCAGGGGGAGATGGGAAAGTGAGCGATATCTCTGCAGAAAAGACGCGTCTTGTGAGTCGGGTTGCTTAGCGTCGTCAACGTTTACACTTCTGATGAGATGGTTCCAAGCAGGAAATGGACAGGATCAAGAGCAGACTGTCGCAGGTGGAAAGCGAAAAGATCGATATCGAGCGCAGATTCGCTGGACTCATGCAAGAGGTGAGTTTTCGGTTATCATCTGGCCTATAGTGCTGCTCTCTCACTGCCCCGATTCCTTCGCCTCTGCGACAACAGCAAGAGCGTGAACTTCGCGAACTTGAATCCCTGGTTGAAGCCAAGATCTACCGGGAAGACGAGCTTGAAAGGCAAATTGAAGTTCTCAAACGTCAACACGAGCGTCCGGGCACCGCACTTAGCTACACCAGCAGCAATACAGGCGCCAATGGATACCACCTTAACCAATCTCAAGCCAGAGCTTCTTCGGCCGCCTCTACGCATACCTCGGTATCTGCTCAGACGTGTCCACTATGTGAGGGCGATCATGAGATCGAGGCGTGTCCCATGTTCACCAACGACGAGATGGACGAGTCACCTGGGAAAACGAGTCCCTCAGCGGCAAGGGAGGCATCTCTTGCGAGACGAAAAAGCGGGTTGCGGACAGAGCAGGTATGGTGTGATAACTGTGATGTGAGTCATCGTGATTGATCGGGTGGAATCCCAGACATTGACAAGTCGCTATCTATAGACCAAGGCTCATCGTACAGCAGATTGCCCCATGGCAGATGATGTCTTCTAAAACTATTGGTAGTATAGTTGAATGCCGCGTCACCTTTTGTTCGGAGCGTGGACAAGCGGAGTATCCATTCTATATGGGCATCATGAATGAAGATATACATGTCTCTTGCTGCAAAGTGGCGCTGTCGCCATCCGGGTTGAGAAGAATCGCATCAGGCCGAAGTGACGTTCCAGTGTTTCGAGGTTGTAAAGCTTGCTTTCTCCTTGTGCACCACTGCTATTGTTGATAAAGATGGTTATATGGAACAAGTGGGCGACTTCCTTCTAGCATCAGCTTCACATGTCCAGATTGATGGCAAACTTGCGTTTTCGGCAACCTGATCAGGTTTTCAACCGCATGCACAAAGAGTTCATGGCTTACCTCGGAGTGCGCTGCGTGTCTACTGTCAATACGCATTTTCCGTTATGGTCCAGCAAGCTATGCGGTTACGACATTGTTGAGTACAGGCATTCTCTGTCTTTGTGGACATCGGTCGATCGGATGGGCACTCGAAGTAAACAAATGGTACAAAGCCTTCACGGGCCTTTTTCATAAACTAAATCGTCAATCCAGAACATTGCATAACGGGGCGGCAGCAGACGGTCTTCTGAATCTTGCTCTAGAGTTCGGGGAAGTAGCCGGCATCCTTTCGCTTCTTGGTCATGGCTAGAGGAAATCAATAAGCAGATATTTTCCAGTGTTGCATGATCGACACATACCAGCAATGATGGCGCTTCCAACTCCGCTTCCGTCTTCTGCGTGGTGTGTCCTAATGTTCCTGTTAATAGGGATGTGGTAGTTAGCTGCAATTCTGCACGAAGAGACCTCGATACTTGCTTTCCGGCATCACCGAAGATGTCGACGAGTGCTTGGTGGATCCGGTCCGCAAAGCCAGGGTATTTCTGACGTGGCGAAGACGAAATGGTCAGAGTCGCCCTGCCCGGAGCATACCATATACTCACGTTGTACAAACTGCCGTCGGCACCAACGGAACAGCCCTGTTACCAAAAAGTTAGCAAAGCCGAGTCACTGATGGAGCAAGCAAGCGCTCACCTTCTCGAGATAACCCTTCTTACTAACGATGGCAGCGATACCGCAAGCAGACAGTCGAGCAGCTCGAGTACCGATCAACTTTGCGAGCGATCGGAAGAACTGTCGTTCCTCGAGGGTGGTCTCGATACCGAAGAAGTAGGAGAAGACACCGATCACGGTGAGCAACTCATCGGTGGGGTCACTAGAGCCGGGTATCAGTCACAGGAGCATTACTGTAAGCCAGTTCTACGTACCTCTCCATGAGCGACAAGAACGCAGTGTCCATGGCGTAGGCCTTCTCCATTTTATAAGTGTTCTGTCCCAAGAACAACTCTCCGGCATCGAT